>JASAND010000346.1:0-17472 GCA_030248195.1 Trissonchulus latispiculum | reverse complement strand
AAAAATTTTCCACAGCAGTTAGATAATAACTTTTAATAGTTTCCATGAGAACAACATGTGCTCTTTCCAAAAATGTCGGTCTCGCCTTCCTGCGACGCTTGGCAAGCTGCCAGCAGAATTTTTACAAAATGGGAAAAAAACCAAGGGGTGGGAAAAAACCAATTTTTGCTTTTGCTGCCAAACTCCCAAAAATGGTTCTTAGTTGCTCAAAAGTCATCCACATAGCAAGTTTAATGCGTTCTTTCACGTGAACAGCTCAAAATTGCATTTGGACTTGGCAATTTTGTGCTAGCCGGTAAAAACCTCATTTCGGCGGATCGGCTGTTTGGCTCAGCTAAAGCGGCCAAAACGTACTCTGGGACAAAGAGGCGAAAAAACACTGAAACAACGTTTATTTTAATTTATTTCATCGAATTTCGAAAGATTTACAAATTTTTGCATTTTAACATAGAAACTGGCAAATTTGATGAAACCTAGCCAGTTGATGCTGCAAATTTTGATGTTTGATTTTCTCACTTATTATAAGGAATATCGCAAAAATAACTGCAGATATGAAGTCAGCGACGCCGATTTTACCTGTCGCATGCATAAAATCGCTAATATGAGTTACCCTGACCGAATACTGGGGTTGGTTTTTTTCCCACCAGTTGGTTTTTTTCCCGCCATTGGTTTTTTTTACCCCGGCTAATTAACCCTTAATTACTAATTAACGACAGGACCTAGAGAGGCGATTTATATACCAAAATGACAGTCTAGACAGGGCTTGATAAGAAAATAATTTGTAGCCGGATTGCTCCACTGGGTAGTTCTGCAGAGTCCAAAAAGTGACTACCTTGGTTTTTTTCCCCGACCTCTATAATTACTAACTATTAACAAGCTAACACTATACGTATATTCTTTTAAAGTTTAAAGACTTTACAAAATTCAATAGAAACTACATATAGTTTTTTCTATTTTTTAAGGTGGAGCGAACCGAATTGGTGCCAAAGGAAACGCCAGTATCACAATTGGATGGGAAATTAATAAAAATACTCATGGAACACGAGCTTACAGGTATAATGGTGGACTTATTAATTATCCCCCCTTTAACTGTGCGTCCGTTTCTGTAACGTTTAGTCTAACTTTACCACTGGCGAATCCAGGATATCGTAAACAGGTGTGTGCTAGGGAAACGGCGGCAGTTTTTGGTATTCCTCAAAAGTTATGTAACTTTCTGGAAAAGAATACGCGCTGTTTGGCAAGAAAAACTCTAGTTTTCGAAGCTTGCACAATATGGAAACACGATTGCAGCCTTCCCTTCCAGAACTAAAAAAGGGTAAATTTTCAAAAAATTTTCCGGCTTCGCCGTATTTTTAATTGTATAATTTTTAGCTCAACAGCTTAAAATAGCTATTTTTACGCATTTTTTTAAAAAAATGCCCCCCAGACATCTTTACCTAGGAAAAAGCCAGCCCCAAATTGTTTCCCTGCACTGTTCAACATTCTTTTTCCAAATAATTTCCCGTCTGGTGTGATTTGACACTTTCTTTCTTTCTTTCAAAGGGTCGATTCACAAAAAGTACTTAAACGGCTTAACTTAAACGAAGTGGTTTTTGTGAAACCAACTTCTACTTAAACGACTTAAGGTGGTGATTCCTTTTGGGCACGTATTATTGATTGACGGTTCAAATCAAGATGAAATTTGATGAAACTTTCCAAAATTAGTTCTTTTAGCATTCTAACAAACTCCGCGCAATCCCGCTTCAAAAATTCGACGTCTCCGTTCAGGGTGGTTTTTGTCACTTTTTGACAGTTAGGCGGTTGGTGTACAGCTATGAATATATTCATTCGAAAGATCTTGTTGAGCTCTACATTTTTGCTATATGAACCTTTCTAGCTTTTCGCTATCGTGAGATAGTCGATTTTCCTATTTTGGCGTTGAAAACTTGTCATTTTTGCAGAAATCAAATAACGCGCCATTTCTTGAGTTACGTAAGCCGTAAAATTAAACTACGGGTGTCAATTTGAAGGTCTCGTCGAGACCGATTATCCGTGACATTATAATCTTCTAACTGCTACCCCATACGCTGCTATCATAGAAAATGTAGTTTTTGCAAAAACATGACCAGATGGTTGCCACTTACTGGACGTGTTTTACACTAAAATACCGAGGGACCCTTTTTAGTTGTCCCGATTGCTGCTTTCTAGCTAAAGTGGTCGCTTGGCAAAGTTGGGAAAAGTAGGCAAAATCCAGGTTGCGCAAACATTTAAGCTAATTTCTTTATAACAATGAGCGGTTTCATAATAACTAAAAAAGGGTCCCCAGCTATTTGGTTGTTTAATCGAATGATGTGGCAGATGCCTCACGAAACAATTTACGTCTTTATGCCTAATGCCTAATTTACAGATGCCTAATTTACAGATGCATAATTTACAGATGCCTAATTTACAAAAAGTCTGCAAAAAAGCTGGAAAAACAAATTACTTCGAGAATGCAGTAAAATAATTTCCAAGAACTAAAGTTAAAATAGTTTCATTGTACTCATTAGAAAGAGCAAATGTTAATCTGCATTTTGATATAAAAATGGCTTCTTGACTCCATGTAATGGTTAAGTAATAATGGTTCAAAGTTGATGTCTCCATAAGGAATCACCACCTTAAACGACTTAAACGGCTTAACTTAAGGTGGTGATTCCTTTTGGAGACATCAACTTTGAACCCTTATTACTCATTCAATACTTGGAGTTAAGAAACCATTTTTAGATCAAAATGGAGCTTAATATTTTCTCTTTCTAATGAATGTAATGAAACTAACTTCAGTCTTCGAAAACTATTTAGTAGATTTTTGACGTACTTTAATTTTCCAGATTTTTTGCAGACTAAAGTAAATTTCTTCGTGAGACATCGGCTACATCATTCGATTCTACTATCAAATAGCTGGGGACCCTTTTTTAATTATCATGAAATCACTCTTCGTTATAAAGAAATTAGCTAAAATGTAAGCGCAACCCGGATTTTGCCTACTTTCCCAACTTTGGCAAGCGGCCACTTTAGCTAGAAAGCAGCAATCGGGGCAACTAAAAAAGGGTCCCTGAGTATTTTTGTGTAAAACACGTCCAGTAAGCGGCAACCCTCTAGCTTGCACAGTAAATGCTCCACACTCGCTGGAAAAATTTTGGTCATGCTTTTGCAAAAACTACATTTTTTATGATAGCAGCTCACGGGATAGCAGTTGGAAGAATATCATGCCTCGGATAATCGGCCTCGACGAGACCTTCAAATCGACACCCTTAGTTAAATTTTAAAGCTTGCGTAGCTCAAGAAATAGTGGATTATTTGATTTCTGCAAAAATCACAAGTTTTAAACGCCAAAATAAGAAAATCGGCTATATCTCACACTAGAGAAGAGCTAGAAAATTGCTTCCAAAAGCAAAACTGTAGAGCTCAACGAGATCTTTCAAATGAATATAGTCGCAGCTATGCAGTTGCTGCTCAACTGTCAGAAATTGGCGAAAACCGTCCTGAACGGAAATCTCGAAATTTTGAAGCGGGATTGCGCGGAGGGTGTTAGAACACCAAATGAACTTATTTTGGAAAGTTTCATCAAATTTCATCTTGGTTTGAGCCTTCAACCAACAATATGTGCCCAAAAGGAATCACCACCTTAAGGGGTGTGTGGGTCCATTTTTGGCCGATTTTTCGACCATCTCCGATTTTGCTCATTTACACATAGTTTGTTGTCCGATTGGTATGTTTAAAGAGTTTTTGAAATGAAGTTCGGATCTATTACGGTTAGCGAGTACTAATTTCACCTCAAAGTTGATGTATGTGTTAAACATAGGAAACGGAAAAGGTGGTGATTTTTTCGGTGCGCCAGAGAAATCTCGCCAACGACAAAACGGAGCACTTCAACGTCCATCTTATTCATAAATACGTCTAGAGGGGTGATTTGTAGGAAGCAGAATTTTAATTTAGGCCTTCAAAAATTTTTAATTAATTTTTTAAGTTTGCGAACAGCCAAATTTGACTGTTTTGCAATGTTAAAATTGGGGGTCAGCAAGTTTGATGAAATATTCTGAAAGCTGTAAGGCCTAATTAAAAATTCTACTTCCTACAAATCACAGCTTATGACAAGACATTTCGAACTAAAGTCTGACCAAAAAATCTTGGAACCGAACAGTCAGCACCAGTCCTGAGTTATCCTTTGAAGGTAGCCTATATAAAGTATATATTTTTAGAATCCTCAGGAGGAGGAGATTCCGATAAACCCATCATATCCGGTCTATATCCGGTTACCGGATACTAAATCGATAAAAACGCTTCAGATTCGGAAGAAAAATGCTAATTAATTCATACTCTAGTATATTAGTCCTTGGCTCAAAACATTTCCGAAAATCGGGTCACATCCGGTCCATGTCCGGTAACCGGATGCACAGGTCACAAAAACTGTACAGCAAGATGGGTAGGTCGTACAGTTTCGCTGATTGGATTTTTGGATTCCTCGGGTCGAAATTAGTCTGTATCCAAAATTTTGTCCGGTTTGGACCAAAATTGCGTGATCTATGGTCGTATCCGGTTCGCAAAAAACCGGAAAAACCGGTTTCTCAGGCCTGGTGCTCGGAATCGCGGATTAAAAATGTTCCCTTTTGGCACAATGAATGTTTGGGAGGCTACTTTCATTTTACCGGTGTCAAAGCAATCGAATATCCGGTCCATTTCCGGTTCTGAGCTTTGAAATTTGAGATTTCATGGGCTATTATCTCAGTATCCGGTTGGTCCGGAAGTCAAATTATTGCATTAAAATTATATTTGGTCTATCCCTAACCAACACCAACCTCAAATTACTTCATATCTGCTGTAAATTTTGAATGGCAGCGTTTTAAAAATGGGTGATTTTTGTTTGTTTTGTCTAATTGTTAAACCGGAGATGAGATTTGATCCCATACGCTTAGCTTTGTCGCATGCAATATAACCTATTTTTGAACCATTTTTAAAACGCTGCCATTCAAAATTTACAGCGATATGACGTAATTTTGAGGTTGGTGTTGGTTGGATAGACCAAATAGTAATTTTAATGCAATAGATTTGAATTCCGCACCAACCGTATACTGAGATAATAGCCCATGAAATCTCAAACTTCAAAGCTCAGAACCAGGAAATGGACCGGCCTATTCGATTGCTTTGACACCGGTAAAATGAAAGTAGCCTCCCAAACATTCATTGTGCCAAATGGGAATTTTTAATCCGCGATTCCGAGCACCAGGCCGGAAAAACGGTTTTTTCCGGTTTTGCGAACCGGATACGACTATAGATCACGCAATTTTGGTCAAACCGGACAAAAATTTTGGATACAGACATTTTCGACCCGAGAAATCCAAAAATCAAATCAGCGAACCTGTATTACGGCCTACCCCATCTTGCTGGAATTTTGTGACCTGTGCATCCGGTTACCGGACATGGACCGGATGTTACCCGATTTTCGGAAATGTTTTGAGCCAAGGACTAATATACTAGAGTATGAATTAATTAGCATTTTTCTTCCGAATCTGACGTTTTATCGATTTAGTATCCGGTAACCGGATATAACTTCGGATATGATGGTTTATCGGAATCTCCTCCTCCTGAGGATTCTAAAAATATATACTTTATATAGACTACCTTCAAAGGATAACTCAGGACTGGTGCTGACTGTTCGGTTCCAAGATTTTTTGGTCAGACTTTAGTGATGGGCACCGGATATTTTTTCATATTCGGATATCCGCCTATTTTGCGTTAACGGATATCCGGATATCCGGTTATCCGCCTATTCCAAATTTAACTTCAAGAAAATTTTTCGATTTTGCAGTTAAATTTTCAATTTTCCGGCAGGCTGTGAATGTCTATCATGCAACCAAGCCGCAACCTTCGTTTCAAAAATATTTTCAGAGGAATTTTTAAAAAATATTTTAAAATTTTTGAAATTTTTGCCAAAAATTTCCCATTTTTTCATTGTTTTGACTGAAATGTACACGGATATCCGGATATAAAAATTATCCGGATATCCGGATATCCAGTGCCCATCACTATTTCGAACGATACCAATTGATCCTGGTTAGCTCTGTCCGATTTCGAAATTTCTCTGGCGCAGAAATCTCAATTTTTAGCAAAATTTCGGAAATTCCCATTTTTTGGCAATTAACGTAGAGCTATGTCAATACAGACCTATAAAATGTTAGACTATCTATTTGCGCACCATTAATTAAAGCTGGGGACCCTTTTTTAATTATCATGAAATCACTCTTCGTTATAAAGAAATTAGCTAAAATGTAAGCGCAACCCGGATTTTGCCTACTTTCCCAACTTTGGCAAGCGGCCACTTTAGCTAGAAAGCAGCAATCGGGGCAACTAAAAAAGGGTCCCTGGGTATTTTTGTGTAAAACAGTACGTGGCAACCCTCTAGCTTGCACAGTAAATGCTCCACAATCGCTGGAAAAATTTTGGTCATGTTTTTGCAAAAACTACATTTTTTATGATAGCAGCTCACGGGATAGCAGTTGGAAGAGTATCATGCCTCGGATAATCGGCCCCGACGAGACCTTCAAATCGGCATCCTTAGTTAAATTTTAAGGCTTGCGTAGCTCAAGAAATAATGGATTAATTGATTTCTGCAAAAATGACAAGTTTTAAAGGCCAAAGTAAGAAAATCGGGTATATCTCACACATAGAGAAGAGCTAGAAAATTGCTTCCAAAAGCAAAAATGTAGAGCTCAACGAGATCTTTCAAATGAGTATAGTCGCAGGTATGCAGTTGCTGCCAAGGCTTCAACTATCCCTATATTCCTATTTTTTCCCTATTTTTCCGGAGTCGCCCTATTTTTCCCTATATTGAGTGAAATCGCCCTATTTTCCCCTATTTTTAGGACAAACTGTTAAATTTCTACCTTTACAAAAGTATGTAAACGTTTTTGCGTTAACACTTGAGGTTAATTTTTAAATATTCAAAAAACTTTTGCCTGCATCGCATTGTCTTTTTAATGCAGATGCATATAAGCAGCTTTTTATTAGAGCTCTTTTCGTTTATATATGCTTTCTATATTTAATTTGAAATTTTGTTAGTTACATATTAAATTTAACTTAAATTTAACTCAATTTAAACCTATTTTAAATTTAAGAAGATGGCAGTTTTTGTTGATTTTACTAAAATCTTTTCAAAATAATATGCTACAGCTGCCCAAATGGTTTGTAGCAAAAGAAGCAGCAAGTCTTGGGCTTTCGGGCGATGTGCAACTTACGGCGGGGGCAGTGCTCTCGATTTTATAGGCCTCGTGGATGCCCTAAACCTTTAGTAACTAAATGTCTCCACTCAATTCATTCAAATGTGCCGGTATGCAATTCCGAGTCGGACATGTGTTCCGACATATGTTAAACCAAACCTAGATCCTTGGAAAATTAGGAATACGTTTTTGCAGCCAAAATTTTTTGAAAATTGAAAATTCGCATAAATTTAAACTTGACTAGGAATAATCGGTCTGCGTAAATTTTAAAAATCGCTTCGCCCAGGTCGAGCTACTACTGAAAGTATATACGTGCTGTCACTGACGCTGCGTATGTACAATGACAACCTCGTTGTAATGATTTGCCTGTTTTCAATGATTTACGTATATACACTTTTGTTAACAGAATTTCTTGTTTTTTTGCTAACAGTTTCCAAAAGTCGCCTTTCTTTGAAAATTTCATACAGGGTTAGTTTTTTCCGGAAAAAATTTAGGAAAAGTTGTTTTTGCTTTTCAAATTAGTTTTTAAAATTGCCTAGATTTTTCCCAATACTTCCCCTGCTCCGGTACTGGTAAAATGGTCGAATTTGAACGAATTTGAGCTGTACCTTTAGCTGCAGTTTTAAGCAGAGATACGCACCAGGCTTGGGGCTGGGATCTTATCCTGGCCGTGATTGGGTCAAGGCCTGAAATTTGTGGTCCAAATTCAAATTTTTTGAAAAATTCAGATTTTGTGATTGGAAGAAAACAAACGCAATGCAATGAAAAATACAGACGCTCCTGTTTTTCCTTCAAATCCGTGAGAAATCTTACGATTTCTAATGTGTACATCTAATTATAATGTAATTCTAATCTAATGTATGTAATTTACCGAATTTTTGTGGTTCGAAATTTAAAAATTTTGGCCCGAGCGGGAGCTCGAGACCGGGGCATGACCACCGGGACCAGGTACATCCCTGATTTGTTGTGGAAGGAAATTTTTGGAATTTTCGGAAAATTTCAAAAACTTTAAATTTTCTTTGTGACCGCTAATTTTGCTGAAATATTATAACTTGTCGAAAAACTGTATACAACCGATGATTTTACGAATTCTGAAAATGCCTGAAAAAACCTGGTTTAGGTTTCGTTGTGCCTTAGTTTCCTGGCTCCGTAAAACCAGTGTATATACATGAGAAACCATGCCTTGTGGCTAGAAGCTCGTTTGTGACATGAATAAAGTATCCCTATATTTTGCCCTATATTTTTGTGGTAAAATCCCTATATTTTGCCCTATTTTAAAATTTTCCGCGGTTGAGGCACTGTGCTGCTCAACTGTCAGAAATTGGCGAAAACCGTCCTGAACGGAAATCTCGAAATTTTGAAGCGGGATTGCGCGGAGGGTGTTAGAACACCAAATGAACTTATTTTGGAAAGTTTCATCAAATTTCATCTTGGTTTGAGCCTTCAACCAACAATATGTGCCCAAAAGGAATCACCACCTTAAGGGGTGTGTGGGTCCATTTTTGGCCGATTTTTCGACCATCTCCGATTTTGCTCATTTTCACATATTTTGTTGTCCGATTGGTATATTTTAACGAGTTTTTGAAATGAAGATCGGATCTCTTACGGTTAGCAAGTACCTAATTTCACCTCAAAGTTGATGTATGTGTTAAACATAGGAAACGGAAAAGGTGGTGATTTTTTCGGTGCGCCAGAGAAATCTCGCCAACGACAAAACGGAGCACTTCAACGTCCATCTTATTCATAAATACGTCTAGAGGGGTGATTTGTAGGAAGCAGAATTTTAATTTAGGCCTTCAAAAATTTTTAATTAATTTTTTAAGTTTGCGAACAGCCAAATGTGACTGTTTTGCAATGTTAAAATTGGGGGTCAGCAAGTTTGATGAAATATTCTGAAAGCTGTAAGGCCTAATTAAAAATTCTACTTCCTACAAATCACAGCTTATGACAAGACATTTCGAACTAGTGATGGGCACCGGATATTTTTTCATATCCGGATATCCGCCTATTTTGCGTTAACGGATATCCGGATATCCGGTTATCCGCCTATTCCAAATTTAACTTCAAGAAAATTTTTCGATTTTGCAGTTAAATTTTCAATTTTCCGGCAGGCTGTGAATGTCTATCATGCAACGAAGCCGCAACCTTCGTTTCAAAAATATTTTCAGAGGAATTTTTAAAAAATATTTTAAAATTTTTGAAATTTTTGCCAAAAATTTCCAATTTTTTCATTGTTTTGACTGAAATGTACACGGATATCCGGATATAAAAATTATCCGGATATCCGGATATCCGGATATCCAGTGCCCATCACTATTTCGAACGATACCAATTGATCCTGGTTAGCTCTGTCCGATTTCGAAATTTCTCTGGCGCAGAAATCTCAATTTTTAGCAAAATTTCGGAAATTCCCATTTTTTGGCAATTAACGTAGAGCTATGTCAATACAGACCTATAAAATGTTAGACTATCTATTTGCGCACCATTAATGCTGACTTTAGGTCAAGTTTGGGTACAAATGGTGCAGGTTAGTGCATCCAGTTGGTCGCTGGGGTCAAATATGGGGATCTGACAACCATAATCTCAAAAATAGCGATTTTTCAAATTTTTCGAAATATGTTAAATTTTATATCAATCGAAAGCTCTCATTGTCGGGAACACTTTTTCTCCTTGGACCATTCCCCGCAAATGCACCAAATTCAAGTTATCGGCCGTTAAATGATTTTCGTGATCAAGGCGTTCCAGCGCCGGTGCTACTCCCTAAAATCACTAAATAATGTCATAAAGAAAAGTTTTCCCATTAAAAGCTACCATAACTTCTCTGCACCAGATATCAAACATAAAACCGAATGAAGCTCAATTCTCAAGGAAGCTCCGGTGTAAGGTGCCTTTATTTGCTGCGGCACCGCCGTTTTCACCTGTTTTCAAATTGTATGCAATTAATAGCCGGTTACTCGTTAAGTACTGAACGAAACTACTCGAAATTGAAACTCGATATGCAGAACATATGTGACAAATTTTTGTGTGAAAATGAGCAAAATCCGTGACCATAAAATTTTTCATGGTGGACCCCCACCCCCCTTAAGTCGTTTAAGGTGCTGGTTTCCTTTCGGGTATTTTTGACTCATGCGATTTTAATCCTTTAAGTAAATGGCTAAAACTTAGGAAATAACCTATTTCCGTACTATTTAACATTCTCGGACCAGTCCCGTATTTTTAGGCCAAAAGATAAGAAAGTTTTGGTTTTTGGCCTTAGGCTCCCAGTAGGTAAACAAGACACGGGATTGGTTGTTATGGCTGGAAAGAGGGCACGCAAATGAACATTTTTGCTTTTACAACCTTTGATCTAGCTCCAGTGGTTAAGTCAGTATAAGCAAAAAACTGTTTTGAGGGTCAAAAAATGGCCATTTTTGAGGAAATCAATTTTTTCAAAATTACTGCCACATGTTAAGGACAAAGTTGGCTTATTTATACTCAATCGATACAGCGTTGAAATGCCCATTTTATGAATGCTTATTAGCCGGACTTTATTGCGTTGTGCTAGAGATTTGGCCGAAAAACCATTTTGGCAAAACTGCGGTTATCTTGTTTCGAACATCGATTTCTCAAAAACTGCTCGACGGATTCCGGAGATTTTTTCCACAATCGAAATTCGCACTTCTGCGGAGGGACGTTTTTCTTGGTTTGGGCTAAAACTTATCGAGTAGCAAGAAAACTCAATGTGAAGTTGCGAAATTTCGTGTTACCGTGCATTTGGCCGATTTTCTCGACCGTTAAGACCTGCTGAGCCAAATTTAAAAAACGTCCCTCGTCCCATATGTCCTTCATATATTGACACAAAAAGACGTTTGGCCGATTCTTCAGTTTTGAGAAATCGATGTTCAAAAGTTTTCGGTCGACATTCAGCCTGTCAGATGTCAGTATATTGGAAAATGTTTGCTAATTTTTTGCTAATTTTGCTGGTTTCGTAAACCCATGTGAATGTCCTGATTATAAGCTTTAAAACGATGTATAAAGCTCTTTCAAACTCCCAAAATTGCGAAAGTTATAGCGTTTTAAAAACATCACCACAAATGCACTGCAAAAAAGGATACCACCACCTTAAGTAGACCCGCTTTCACAAAAAACCAACTACTTAAACTTTAAGTAAAGTGTCGTTTCACAAATACAGGTCTACTTATATATACTCTCAGCGACTTAAACTTTTAGCCGTTTAAGTAGAACTGCTTTCATAAAAACTATACTTAGTTTAAGTAGTTTAAGTAGACCGCTTAAATGCAGATCAAATTCAGTCATTTTTAAGCTACGTAGATTTACGGGCCTAAACGACTTAAACTAAAAAATGCCATTAAGTGAACATTTTAAAACCTTCATAACTTACGCAATTTTGGGAGTTGTAAAGTCGTTCTTACATCGTTCGAAAGCTCTCAACGAGTACTTTAATTCTACAATATCGGTGCCCGCGTAACTGTATTTAAAATCCGTTAATACTTCAAATACTAAATTTTTTGTCTAATTTTAGCTTGTATCAGCTTATAAATGAAAAAGAAGCCATCTAAATGAACAAAGCAAAGCTTGATTTGCTTACACATGTTGTCCGAATTGCTAACCAATTGTTTTTACACAATTAACAAGCTGACTAGCATAAGAAGGTTTTGAGTTAATGGCAACACTCTAGCGCTTACTCTGCATCTAGCACACAACAATTTCAGCATGTACTAAAATTTTTTGACATTTGTAAGTAACAATTTGCTTATCGTGGTGATTCCTTTTTTCGACATCAACTTTGAACCATTAGTATTCATTTAATTCTGGGAGCGAAGAAGCCATCTTACATCAAAATGTGGTTGAACATTTTTAACTATACAATGAAATTAATATTAATATTAATATTAATTAATTTGGTTGTCTATAATTAAACTAACGATTTTTAGAAGAAGTGAAGTTTGAATTTTTTACCGGCTATTAAAGTAAGTTTTTGCCGAGACATCCTTTACATCATTCGATACCTCTGCCCAATAGCTGGGGGACCCTTTCTTAGTTATTATGAAGTAGCCTTTTGTAATGGAGAAATTGGCAAAATGTATGCGTAACCTGGATTTTGTCTGGATTTTTGTAACTTTGACAAGCTATCGCTTTAGCCAAAAAGCGGCTCCGAGAGCAATCATAATAGATAATTTTATTTCCGAAAGTCTCGGGTTGTTGCTGCCACAATACGAATAATTTATAATTTAAAGGCGTGTCTGGTCACTGATTGGCCCACTTTTAAGCCTAAGACTTACTTTTTGGTAATTTATTAGTAAGTTCTGGGCTTTTTCTAGGCGGAAAAAAGTGGGGGTGGGGAGAGTGGGGGGGGGAGGCCCCCCCCCCCAGTGGGGGGAACCGAAAAGTGGGGGGAATCCAAAGTGGTCTAAAATCGATAAAAATGCAGTAAAAATAGCCTGTTTTCTACATATACTGCTATAACTATGCTAAAAAGTGCTCAAAAATCGAGTTTGAGTACCAAAATAGACGAATTTTGACCCAAACATTCCGGCGAAGCCGGAAAATTTTTGAAAATTTTGACCAAAAATCCTTAAAATTGGGCATATTCTGGGCACCTTATAGTGAGGGGGGGAAGCCCAAAAAACTGGGGGTGAGGCCGAGTGGGGGTGGGGGAAGGGGTCGGGTGGGTAGTGGAAGCAAAAGTGGGGGGGGGCGCCCACCACCCCACCCCCCCCCCCCAGTAAAAAAAGCACAGAAGTTTATTAGTTGCATCAACCTAATTATAGTTAAATACACTGCACAAAGAAAACAATAATTTAAGTGCTGGTCCGTATCTTTTAAAGTCCATTTGCTGTTGAAATTTCGTCAAATTTGCTATATCATTGTCGAAAACATAAACAATTGGGTTTTGGAGAAATTAGCTTTAATTCTACAGAACTTAAAAATTTTGGCGAAACAGGCAAAATTGACTGTTTTCTCAAAATATTGAGCTTGTTTGCTCGTTAAACAATTTCTCGTAAAAGATCATCTTTCGAAGCTGGAACTGGTCGCTTTTCTTTATCTTTCCTACACTTGGAGAAATCTATGTTCGAAACTGTTTTCTTTGCAAACGCATGTCCAAATATAACTGTTGAACTAAGACAGCTGTACTCTGCGTAGTTGTAACAAGCACATTCCAAGATTTAAAAGGATTTCAAAATTATCGTTGAACTCCAAGAATTGGGTATTTACATATTAATATTCTTAATAACTTAATAGTCTTTCAAAGTTTGCTGAAAATACCGGACCAACACCTTTAAACTACCATTTTGATGTTATTATAACATTCGTTTCATTGAATGTCGACTTAAACGACTTAACTTAAACGATTTAACGTAAACTTCTTAAAAATTCGTTTCATAAATAAATGACTTAAACTACTTAAGCTACTTAAATTAAGTATTTTAAGTTAAGTCGTTTAAGCCACGAAGCCGTTTAAGTATTTTAAGTAGTTTAAGCCGGTTATTTATGAAAGAATTTTTAAGAAGTTTAAGGAGGGGGGTCGCTTTTTGGCCGATTTTTCCACCATCTCCGATTTTGCTCCTTTTTATATATTTTGTAGTCCCAATATGTCTTCAAAACAAGACAACAGCATTTTGCGTGATATTGCTTCTATCGTGCTGTAGAGCCCTTCAAAGGTTACCTCGACATGTGTTAAACATAGGAAAATGAAAAAGTTAGGTTAACTAACAATTGCCATAGAAATCTGGAATCTCATCAAATCTCTGAGTGATGCTGGCAACCAGCTGACCTTCCAGTGGATACCCAGCCATGTGGGAATCACAGGAAATGATCTAGCCGATCAAGTTGCCAAAGAAGCATCTGAGATGGACCAAGCGGCCTGCGCCATCGACTTTACAACGGCTAAGGCTGCGGTAAAACGTCTGACACGAGGAAAAATCCAGGCGATGAACGAGCGGACAAACTCAGACCAGATATTTCACAACAACAAGTCAGTGGACCCAAACCTCGAGTCCGGACTTACTCGCAGAGAACGCGTTACACTCTCCCAGTTGCGCTGCCACGGACACTCCTCAATCCTACGCAGTTACCAACACAGGGTGGGGCAGGCAGAGACTGATGTCTGCCCTGACTGTCAGGCCGAACCCGAGGACCTACGCCACCTCCTCATCAATTGCCCTACCCACGCCACCCAGAGGTCCCGGTGGTTCGGGCGAAGCCCGGCTCTAGATGTCCTTTCAAGGGTCCCTTCCCAGGTGATTGGCTTTCTCCGGGATGTGAGGCGGCTCCCGCTGCCTCAACCATATTGAGCTCGCTCAGACGGTCCAGGATCAGAAGAAGAAGAAGAAGAAGGACATATAGCAAGCTTAACAAAAAAAATCAAAATTCGGTTTTTTGGCTGGAACTTTCGCAAAACTAAACCAAATCGATTACTTTGAGGACCCATGGATAGGTCTTGGGCTAAGCTTTAAAACCACCCCGGTTTCGTTGCTCTACGGCCTACCAGTAAGTAGCAGTGGACGAAAATGTGTGATTTTTTTGTTAAAGGTTTAACAAATAAAAAATCACCCGTTAACAAAAAAAAATCAGTGGCGGATCGGATCCCAGAGAGCAGCTAGCAACTTTTTCTCATCAGTTTTGGATAGAGCGCACTAAATAACGTATTTAGAACCCCAAACCGCTAACCTAGTGCTCCAACTGAGTGCAACCATCTGACCCCGCCGAAGTCTTAGTGGTCACTCGATGGCCCCCGACAGCGTCCAGTATGAAGTCTGGTGGCTCTAAAGTGCCGTTTTAAAGGCTAAAACGTTGTTTTTTCGTGTTTGTGAGTGATTACGTATAACCTATTTCCAGGCATTTTGGCAGAGAAACTTAGAACTTCGTATGTTGCTTGGGGTATGACCCACGGTCACGTGACCCCTGCCGGACCCGTCCGGACCCTCCAGGTACCAACTGGACAGTCCGAAGTGGCTATAAACACGTCCTAGGGGGTTTTCGAGGGCGCTGAATTCAAATCTGGCATTAGTTTTTAGGTAACTATGGGCTAATACTGACTTCTGGGATCACGTTTACCGTCGGACGGTCCAGGCCTGGCTGGTTACCAGGTTGGACTCCCAGAAGTGTCAGGTAACCTCAAAAACAACGTATATAAGGGTTTTCGAGGTCGCTGAGCTCGATTTTGACGTTAGTTTTACTCTAGCTGCTGTTCTGACTTCAGTAACGAAACATAAAAATGATTTTTTATTTGTTAAAATTTTAACAAAAAAAAATCACCCACCCCAGGACGGCTCAGAGGTCCGACTGGGAACTTCTATATATGTATCGATAGCCCACAGTCAGGACATGTCACATGCACAATGTGGGTTGCCTAGAGTTTTCCTTTAGCAAATAGCAGCCGAAATTCGAACTTCGGTCATGAACGTTTTTGAGGTCACTTTTGGGTACCCTCACTTAAAGGTCTGCCCTGAACGCATGGAGAGGGCCTAGGTGCTCAAACTCACAGGCTGTAATGTCGAGATGTGTGGCTATCACCATGCAAAAACTTGGGTCTCTGCGACTTTCCTGTGACTCAGGGTGGGGTGATTTTTTTTGTTAAAATTTCGGGTGATTTTTTTTGTTAAGCTTGCGGGAGTGCAGGGAGTGCAAATAACCCTTCTGGAACAATTCTGTTGAGTGTCGGATATTTGGCGATTTTTCAAATTCAAAATTTTGTAAAATTGGTGCTTTTTCTACCACGAAAAACAGGACCAGCGAAACATTTTGCCTCTCCTGGACGATTGGCAAAAGCTACAGAAATCGCTTACAGATAGTTGCACTCTACGCATAGACAGAATTCTTATGACAATAGTTTCAAATTTCTATCATTTGTAGTACTCTCAAAAAACTTGCCACAAAATGGGCTAATTTTGCCAAAAATCATCGTTTTGCACAATTTTCACGTTTTTAATAATTTCTCACTCATTACCCAATCGAAAGTCACCAAAACTAGCACATAAAGCTCTCAATGCCTGCCTGACATTATGGTTAAGGCAAATGCTTCAAGGTAGAACTTTTTTGTCGTGTCGGCTCCTTTGATAGCTTATATATAGGCCACAAAAGTCAATTTTTGAAATTTCCACAATATAGACAAATTGGGTATCATTCGATAGTTACTGATGAGCTGAACAACTTTTCTAATAGAACGACGTGTCCAAAATGTAGTATCTGAAAGTTAGAATAAGTTAAAGTTTGAGGGCACAGTTATATAGCTGAAAAAGGCTCAGTTCACAATTGAAGAATGTACTGTGAACTAATGGATGGATATTCCGGAGTCGTTTTAGCATTTAAATAAATATTAGCCAACACACCGAATTAATTTGCCATACTAGTTGACCCAAATTTTGCTACCGTTCTGTCGCAACATGACCTTGGAGAGCAAATCACAGTGATTTTCAAGTTTTCCAACTTTATAGCTGAATATCTCTATCACTGTTTGGTTTCGAACTCTATTTTTTTGTCTTGTTTTTGAGAACATATGCACCTATTTTGTGTGTGAAAATGAGCGAAATCCGTGACTATCTATTTTGACCCAAAGCGACCCCCCCCCTTTAAAAGTAGTTTAAGTTAAGTAGTTTAAGTTTTTTGTGAACCGACCCAAAGACTGCTTTGCTAGCCCTACAGGAGACTAGTCCGTGATTGAGCCATTTAGATATTATTATTTAAAAATTTGTTGATTTAATTTTACGAAAAAACTGCCTTTAATTAATGGCCTCTGAGGTTATAAATCTGCAAAAACTTCTCAACTTATCCCGAAGCAACTTTTGACTTCCCCCGCTCACGATTTTTTTTCTGATTACGCTAGTGTTCATACCGGTGTCTGACACTTTTTAGGGTTTTGGAAATGGGGGCGCGAGCCAAACGTATAAATATACCTAAATTTTTAGCGAAAACTTAGCATTTTTAAGCATTTTTAAGGTAAAAACGCAAAAAATCGCAGCTTAAAATGAACTTATAAGTCCATAAATTAACTCAAAATTGGGAAGATTTTTGAAAATTTGACCTCAGAAATCTACTTGTTTGACACTTTTGGGCGACCCCCAAAAAAGTGGGTGGGGGCTTGCCGAAAAGTGGGGGGGGGGGCTTCGAATAGTGAAGGAGAACCTCCAAAAGTGGCACTAAAAAACCCACTTTAAAACCCCACGAAAAATGCCAATGTGTTCATGTACTAATGTTTCGTTGATTTTGTAGGTATACTTAGTTGTCTATCACTTTCAAG
>JASAND010000344.1:0-31050 GCA_030248195.1 Trissonchulus latispiculum | reverse complement strand
TATTCGCGGTTAGTAAATGTAAATTATTATGCATATCCACGATACATACATTTGGTTTATAGTTCATAAATAACCTACAGCTACGGTATGTGCTCGAGCTTTATTCGAACCTTTATTTTAGCAAACGTTTTCTTCGATAAGTGCTTCATACTAACCAGCGCATTTTACGTATCCATTTATACGGAAAATTTATATTCAAGAATAATTTAGGACTCTCCCACGATCTTCTATTTCCTCCTGACTTGGACCAATAGCTTTAGCATCATATCCTTAGACCTCTCCTAGTAGTAGAGCCTGCGGTAGTTCAACACAACAAAACAATGATAATTTACGTATATATTCCTAGCAGCTAGTCTAACAGTATATACATGCTAACAGCTATATTCGATGAGTATTCAACTGCTTAAATTTTTTATTGACTGACATTGATAGCTCTAAGTTAAGACGAAACGTGAAATCCCGCGAATATGGGTTGTTCGGCGAAGCTGTGCCCATATTAATTCGCTCACAACCTAGTCCTCTTCTATTTTTTAACCTAGCCCCATATTAAGCATTTTAAAGACTAGTCCTCTCTTGATTTTGCAACCTCACCATCACCCATATTACTTTTTCATGCTCCAGAGGAGCATTTTTATTTCTTGTCCTTCTGTCATTTTAAAGGGTCCCTTTCCAGCAATGCGGTAATGGATACAAGGAGCTTGAACAGTGCCATGCTAAACGAGCGTAGTCGATTTACTATATATGCCCCCTACCAAAACGCCGAAAAACGCAGTTTTGGGCCGTTTGACCAGTGGTCAATAGGCCCCATAGGCTGTAGTGACCAGTGGTTACTGCCATCGGTTTCGGCGATATGCCCATTGAAACGAGCGTAGTCGATTTACTATATATGCCCCCTACCAAAACGCCGAGAAACGCAGTTTTGGGCCGTTTGACCAGTGGTCAATAGGCGCCATAGGCTGTAGTGACCAGTAGTCACTTCCGTCGGTTTCGGCAATATGCCCATTGGAACGATCGTAGTCGATTTACTATATATGCCCCCTACCAAAACGCCGAAAAACGCAGTTTTGGGCCGTTTGACCAGTGGTCAATAGGCCCCATAGGCTGTAGTGACCAGTGGTTACTTCCATCGGTTTCGGCGATATGCCCATTGAAACGAGCGTAGTCGATTTACTATATATGCCCCCGACCAAAACGCCGAAAAACGCAGTTTTAGGCCGTTTGACCAGTGGTCAATAGGCCCCGTAGGCTGTAGTGACCAGTGGTTACTTCCATCGGTTTCGGCGATATGCCCATTGAAACGAGCGTAGTCGATTTACTATATATGCCCCCGACCAAAACGCCGAAAAACGCAGTTTTAGGCCGTTTGACCAGTGGTCAATAGGCCCCATAGGCTGTAGTGACCAGTGGTCACTTCCGTCGGTTTCGGCGATATGCCCATTGAAACGAGCGTAGTCGATTTACTATATATGCCACCGACCAAAACGCCGAAAAACGCAGTTTTAGGCCGTTTGACCAGTGGTCAATAGGCCCCATAGGCTGTAGTGACCAGTGGTCACTTCCGTCGGTTTCGGCGATATGCCCATTGAAACGAGCGTAGTCGATTTACTATATATGCCCAAGAGCAAAACGCCGAAAAACGCCGTTTTAGGCCGCTTGACCAGTGGTCAATAGGCCCCATAGGCTGTAGTGACCAGTGGTCACTTCCGTCGGTTTCGGCGATATGCCCATTGAAACGAGCGTAGTCGATTTACTATATATGCCCCCGACCAAAACGCCGAAAAACGCTGTTTAGAGTGAGTTTTCCCAACTTTGACCCTGGGCGAGGAACCACGGGAGCCATGCTGACCAGTGGTCACTTCGGGCGGTATCGGCAGTATGCTCATCGTTTTCAGCGACCCCGATTTACTATATATGGGGACCACCCCGAGGCCGAAAAACGCCATTTTTAGTGACTTTTAGGCCATTTCTAGTTAAAGTGGGACTTAGAAACTTTTCGCCCAAACAGGCCAAAAAAATGCAAAGTTTGGGCCCATCTCCTGAAAGCTATAAAGCAAAATTAAAAAATCCCCCTCGTTATATACTTTATGCAACCCTACTGGTAGTTTTCAACAAAAGATACTAGACCTCTCCAGCTTCTACCCAGTTCTAGAAAAGTGTGACCAAAATTTGCGAAAAATAGCGAAAGTCCGACTTTGGGACCTTGGCACAGAGCCAAAATTGGCCAGGTGCCAAAATGACCAAAAAAAAGGTAGCATGGGGGGATCCTGTCTACCAACATATAATAGTAGTATGGTGCCAAAATGCCCACATCGTTCCAACACTTAGCCGTAAAATGCATTTCCAATAAGCGTTATTCACCGAGAAAAAAACAAACGCACGGTAACTATCGCCTAGTGCAAAAATTCGAAGTTTCGAATTCGAACCAAAAGTATGGTGGTACTTGTAGTACTACTCGAGTTGTTTACGATGGTAACCTTTTTACCACCGCCGGACCTCTAATTAGCTGGCACCAGGCCAACACGGTCTCCAGGGGGCCGCGCAGACGCCTTTATACCCATATTATGTAGGGGCGCTATCGCGCCCCTACATAATATATACCCTGTTCATAATGGGAGCATCCAGTCTGGGTTTTCGTACGAGACTATAGAAGTGGATAATATATACAGCAAATTAATTTGTTTGGTTTATTTAATTAATTTGTTATGGTTTGGGAATTGATAATATACAATGCAAAGAATTCAATGTTTCAATAGTGTTTTAATGGCAAAATTGAAAAATTTTCTCAACTTCTGCCCCACAGACCCCCCTTTTTGGGTTTTAGTATGCCGCTTTCGGTTACAATAGATTTACGCTAAGAACCTTATAAAAATTTTGTATGTAGTGTTCATACAATTGTTCAGTAAAAAAATAAAAATTTTTACCCCCCCCCCCGACTTCAGTCCAAATCCCCCCCCCTGAAAATTTTTGTACCTACGCTACTGTGTGTGAAGGTAACAGGAGACTGTCTCTAGCACCTGCCTTGACGAGCTGTCCCCTCCTCCACGATTGCTGTCATCAGTCCAAGTCCAGTGAGAATGAAGATATTTAGTTTGTGGTGTGTCATCACTCCTACCACTTAAGTACCAAAATAGATGGTTTTTGAGCAAAAGGTTGTAAAACTTTTCACCAAAAATTTTTAAAATTTGACATGTTCTGGGCTCCTTTTAGTGAGTGGGGAGAAGTCTGGGAAAGTAGGGGAAAAGCAGGAAACACCTTGCTGTTTGGGCATGGACGATTTGTTCAAGTGCAAAATCACCTCGAAACCAATGACAAGCCTCAGTTTTTGCGCTGTTGTAGAAGTGTGAACTAGTGAAGTTAACCTCTAATCTCGCAAGAAACTATTGTCAGAGAGAGGTTATACGCCTAGAAAACTACTTACCTTTCTTTGTGGTGAGTATGCGAAATACACTGATTTAGCAGCGCACTTGTTTGCGACTCCCGTTTCTCGCCCGGTTTTATCTTTGTCGCCAGTTAATTTTTTGTCATTTAAGTGATAGCAGTTATCATAGGACATATATAACTTGTGCGTAATTTACATTGCTTGCTACAGAAAATGTCATGTAAATTTGTGCATTTAGAAAAGATACGTTGAGTAAACACAGGTCGCTCGTTTTGTGTGATGTTTTTTTGATCGTCACGTGTTTCTATACCTTCAGCATACTTTTTAATACCATACGTTATGCTGTTTATTAAAACCGATGGCATTTCTTGTTTAATGGTGAAAGTTGCTCCCCTTTTTCTGGTTTCAGGACTTGTATATATATTTGCAACTACTCCTGGTCTGATCGGTTTATTTTTAACTTAGACATAAGTTGTAACGAACTAAACTGACATATATAGGTGTAGTCTACGTTATTTCCACGTTGCGTGTTTTCTTACGTACGTGCGGGCGAATGTGGAGTGATGAAGGATGTGGCTATTGACGAGGTGATTGCTGTTATTTAACGGCCTAGCTGGATGGATGGTTTGGTGGATTTTGGTGCGGGATTTCTTGGAGGTTTGCAATGACTTTGAATGTTTCATTAGGTAATTCTCACGCTCGCTCAGAGGACCCATTCATTAAGGAGTTTTGTCTGTCTCCCCCCCTCGAAATATCTCAATTTTCTATCTATCTATCTATCTATCTGTTTATTTAACCAACCAACGTCTATACGTTACAAAACATAGATGATCTGAAGAGTTTAGATGAACAGAAGCAGACAAAACGGTCAAGAACAGCACTAATTAACAGCATATAAAGGCCGGTTGGGAATGGGGTGGGCCGATTGACCGGCTACTAATCCCCGTCCCCTGACAAAGTGAAACAAGGACGTATTGTTCAATTTGTTTTTGAAATCACTGAGACTACTAGTACACACCACATCAGAGTCAAGTGAATTCCAAATAGACACAATTCTATTACTGAAAAAATTTTTTCTCACTGCAAGACGAGATCGAGATACTAACAATTTAAAAGGATGACCGCGCGTTGCACTATATGTATTATATATACGCAAAGTAATCAGCAAAGTTTAAGTCAACCAAATTGTTGATTATTTTATACACCATAATTAAATCCTTTTCAATCCTACGTTCTTCTAGTGATTTTAATTTTAAAAATTCTAACCTTTGCAAATAGGTCATATTTTTCAAACCAGGTAAGCGCTTGGTAAATCTACGTTGAACTTTCTCTAAGACATCGATTTCCTGAAGATAATGAGGAGACCACACTTCAGAGCAATATTCTAGTACAGGGCGGATATAGGACTTGTACATTTTTAGCAAGAAATTGGTTTCTCGGGTATGAAATACCGTAAAGAGCAAGCCAATTTTTTGCGAAGCAGCAGTAGCAATGTGCAAACAATGGCAAAAGGTACTAAGCTTGGATGTTACGGTGACACCTAAATCCTTAAACTGTGTTACAGTTTCCAACTCATGAGGACCAAAATTGTAAGAGTATAGAGGGTTTGCATATCCTAAGTGCATTACAAAACACTTATTAAAGGCAAGTGAAAGTTGTCTTTCTTTAGTCCATGCCAGAATTCTTGTTAAATCGTCTTGGATCAGAGTTTGGCACATATTATTTTTTGAAAAAGACAAGAAAAGTTTAGCATCATCAGCGTAGAGCCTAATACTCAAATACTTCAGGATTTTAGAGAGATCATTTATATAAACTAAAAACAATAGGGGGCCTAGAAGGCTACCCTGTGGTACCCCTGATACAACCTCTTTAATAGATGATTTGCAACCATCCAATTCAACAAATTGAGTTCTATTATTGAGGTAAGCTTTCAGCCAAGCCAAAAGTTTTCCAGTTATACCAACTGAACCTAAAATTTGAGCAAGCTTAGTATGGGGGACTGTATCGAAGGCCTTTGCAAGGTCAAGAAAAATGGTATCAATGTTGTCAGCATTTTCTAAAGATTTGGTCCAAATATTATGAGTTTCTAAAAGTTGAGTTACAGTAGATTTTCCTTTCCTAAAGCCGAATTGGCAGGATGCCAATAAGTTTGAATGTTCTAGAAAAGTAGATAAACTATCTGCTACAACTGACTCCATTCCTTTTCCACTAGAGCATAATAAGCTAATGGGTCTATAGTGTTCAAAAATACTGCGTGCTCCTTTTTTATGTACAGGTACAATCTTAGCGATTTTCCACTCACTAGGTAAGATCCCAACTTGAAACGACTTCGTATAAATAATTGAAAGCGGAAACGCCAAAGAAGTTGAGAGTTTATGCAATATCAATTGAGGGATGCCATCGGGTCCAAAACTGAGTTTTGGGGGCATTGATTTTAAGTGCCTTTCAACCACTTCAGGGGGAAAATTGACGTAATCATGAAAATTTGTAGGAACCGTAAGATTAGTTAACCTTTTTCCGTCGTCCTGCGTAAAGACAGAGGAAAAGTATGTATTAAAGTGTTCTGCTTTATCTAAATTTTCAAGAACAGGATTCCCATCTTTTATCATAAGCGGGATTTCTGCAGAATTTTGTAACTTTGAACGAACATATCGCCAGAATTTGTTATCACAAGGACTAAGAAGAAAGTTTTGCTCACGTCTGTGTAAATCTTTGCGCTTCGCTAATCTGGCAGAACGAGCGGCCATAAGCCACGTATGTCTATTTCTATTGCAAGGATTACGCTTAAATTTTTTTGTGCAGACGCATTTGCCTTTTATGCAGCTTAATAGTTGATACAGACCAAAAACAATCATTATTTGTTAAGCTACATATCGGAACAAATAGGTCCAAGCATTCCCAAATCTTGGTACGAAAGATTTCCCACATTTGATCAACTTCTAAACTAGAATTCAAAAGATCCTGCCAGTTAACGTTATTTAGGAATGTTTGAATGCTCGCCCAGTTGGCCTTTCTAAAATTGTAAAATTTCTTTTTCAGATTTTCTTTAGAATTAGCTAGGCGAAACGGACCAAGCAGACCGGAGACTTTCAAGTGATCAGATTTAAGAAAGGATGCAGTATACTTAATATTTGAGATAAAGTCCATATTATTGGTAAAAACTAGATCCAAAATATTTCCGTCTTCATGAGTTGGAGAATGTACGCATTGAGTAAACCCTAGTTGAGACATTGCAATACAGAAATCACGATCAGACTCAGATAGGCTATCGGCATCAGACCAATTTATCATTGGGTAGTTAAAATCACCAAGAACAAATTTAAGCAAGTCATTATCAAAATGTTCAACGAGTTTGGATACCAGAACAGGTGTGGCAATAGCTTTGGCCACAGCAGGTGTTCGGTACACCACAGACAATCTAAAAATCTTATCTTTTCCAAGAAAGATGTCGCAAAATATTGCTTCGAAATATTTTAGCACATTACTGGTCCAGTTTTCGTCCTCGAAAACCGCAAGAATGAGTCTTTCCCCTGATTCAGCCTAGAATAAACCTGGTTGCACAGATGTTCAGAATATTTGCATGTTTGTTTTTGTTTTAGGAGCTGCGGGTGTGCTTGTGGGTCATCCGTTCGATACGGTGAAGGTTCGTCTCCAGACGCAGAGCAAGAGGGATCTCCGCTATCGTGGAACTGTGGACTGTTTTGCCAAGATACTCAAGCAAGAAGGAGTAGGACGCTGGCTCTTGTTTGTTCTTTATTGTCTGAGTCTTAGGCGCTTTAAGGTTTAAGTTTGGGTGTATCATAGGGGTCGCGGCAGCGACCCCTATAATATGTGTGAAAAATGGCTGGAGACAGTGTAAAATAAGCTGCGCAAAATCCTGCGCATATTTCATGCGCAAATTGTAGAGCACATCGAGTTTAGTATGTCTGGGAAGTTTCAGCCCCGTATCACTTACCGTTAAAAGGTTGCGCCCCGGACCGGTTATGGCGGCGATGTTTTTTTCCGGTTTCTCCTATTTGATGGTTGTATTACACATAATGTTCGCCACTTTCACGTGAACTGCAGCGGTGGGCCAACCTAAAGGGCTATAGGGTCTAGTAGTACCCTCTAAAGAATTTAAGAATCGCAACTTTTTTGCCGCAGTTGCGCCACAGCGCCGCAGTGGCGCCTCAAGGTCGGCTCAGGGCGAAAAGTGACCATTTTTGTGGTCGTCGCTCAGGTCGAACGTTCAGAAATTACATATATTGAACTAACTAACAGTCCAGGTTGCGTTTCTCTATCACTTCCCTAGCGACCACAGTGGCCCGTCAAAAATGGCGAAAATTCGAAAAATGAAAAATAGAAATTTCTCGCTATCTATTCAACTTTGAAAGCTAAAATCTTCCATACAGTGGTTTTCTGGCCCGGAGAATCGATTCCCGCTGTCAGTGTTACCGTCAGACCCACCCATCTTGCTGGGCTGGTTCCACTTTGCCGTCGGGAGAGTCAAGTCGGAAACCGCTTCTTGGAGGTCCATAGTAGACTCTACCTGGCCTCTCAAAACTTTGTCTATAGGGGTTTTCTGGTGTGCTCATTCCCGGTATCCGTTTTGCTGTCCGGCGTACCAATTTTGCTGGGCTGGTTCCAGTTTGCCGTTTGAAGGGTCAGTCGGGTCAAGTCAGGTCAGTCAGGTCGAAAATAAAATTTTTCAAAAGTGGTCAAATTTGGTATCAAATGAAAGACCTACGTGAGCTGAGCAACTTTTGTCATGGAGCCACCCAACCAAACTTGCTGTGCCAAGTAACGTCACTTGCCTATGAAACTTTTGTCTTTACTTCTTCAAATTTATAGGATATATGTACACAGCCAACACACACACATATTATCCTGTTTTGTGCGGAGCATTTTTGTTACATGCATATAATATAACATATATACGTATATATATATATACTTGAGCCAGTGAGTACGAAAGTGGCTGAAAAGAATCAAGTTGGCGGCCTCTTGAAATGTTGACTCAACCTGCCTTACGTAACTGAGCTTTCCTGGTGGGCTTATTTGAGAATTTTTCTTCTGAGGAATATTTAGGAGTCGAAAATTTGCTTCGAATAGCTCAACGTATTTTTCTAGCATACATTGTAAAAGTTAGTGTTTACTACAAAATAGGAAAGTTTTGTCAGCAAAATGGCAAAAACTGACCAAAAACGCTGGCGAAGCCGGTCCGGAAAATGTTTGAAAATTTCACCTTCTGAGGGAATCAGTCAATGTAAATTTTGGTCAGCGAACACCCGCTTATTTTGGGCGAAGCGTTGGGCGGAAGTTCGTTCGTGCCCCCCCCCTTCTGGAATATGCCCAGTATATAATATATACGACCTGTTACCTTTGATAAATACGTACTCTTGATAAGTATAAATGGAACAGTATTTTTATGCTTGTTTTGTTTACCTATATTAATTTTTGTTTTTATATGTTTCTGTTTGTCTGTTTTTCAGTTTCTAGGCCTGTACAAGGGCGTGTCGAGTCCGCTGGCCGGCCTGGCCCTCATCAATGCCCTAGTCTTCGGTGTCTATGGGAATGTGGTTCAGCGATTTGTCAATCCGAACGACATCGTCTCTCAGATGACTGCGGGTTCGTTGCAAACCGGTTTTTCTTGTTTTTTTTGTAATGGGACTTGTTTGTTTTTTGTAATGGCTCTTGTTTTCATGCTTCTTACATGACAAACCTTCCGCCCCCCCCCCCCTCCCCTTCCAACTGCTAAACAGTGTGCCAGCAGCGTTGTCTGATTTGTTCAAAATCTGTTAACAAAATTCTGAAGATTATCTCGATTTATTTTAAGCATAAAACGCACGTTTCAAGGTTTAATTATCTCATTTCTGGCCCATTTTTAGGCCAAAATTTAGGGGGGGGGGAAGCTCGAAGTTTCCCCCCTGTCTCGAATGGCTCACCGAAAACGGGGGGCATATTTTTGGAAATAATTTTATGTATTTGTGCAAAGATTGCCAAAAATCGCTAAAGAACGACTAATTTTATGTGTTTTTAGGCTAAAAATAGCGAAAATTTCGTTAAAACTCCGGCGAAGGCTGAAATAGTTTTGAAAAATTTAGGGTAAAAATGGCGGTAAAATTGAATGGCAATTTTTGGGTTATGGGGGAGAGGTCGGAATTCATTGGGCTTTCCATGGGGGGCACCTCGAATGGTGCGGGGGGGTAGTCGACCCGAGTAACCATAAGCCAAATTTCTGGTTATTAGCACTCTGAACATCCAGTCCAACGACAATGGTGTTATCTTTTTTTCATTTTAGAAGATCAAATCTGAAATGTACAGGTGTTTAGTGGTCTTCCTTCCCTCCTCCCCCAGTCTTGCGAATGATTATCCCAAAGTGTACACGCATGCGTACATTGTACGTACCTTGTGTACATACCTTGTGCACCTGTCATTTCGTTCTAGTTTACACTTTTATTATGTATATATATATGTAATGTATTTATGTATTATTTAGGTGCATGTGCGGGCTTTTCTCAGTCATTCATCTGCAGTCCCATGGAACTGGCCAAACTCCGAGTCCAGATTCAAGGACAGGGTAAGGCAAAGGACCGAAATATTTTGGAAAAATTAAAATTTCAGCAGAATTCTCAAGTCACTTCAGTGTAATAATGAAAACTAACTAAACGAGGTGTGGAAACCTCATCTAACATGGGTTGAAGACCCTGTATTGAGCCGGCATCTCAAAATATTTATGAAACTACGCTTGTGGTCAAATTTTGGGAGTCTTTGAAATTTTGATCTTGCCCAATACTGGTGGTGACTATAAAGCACAGCGCAGGCATTTTTCACTGATTATTTTGTGTCATGCCATAGTAGTGTCTGCGCACTTCTCATCAGAGATCTCCGAATATTTGCTCACTGAGAAAAGACAAGTTTCATTTCTGAACAACCTGTTTCTTCTGCTTTGGCTAGTTTCACCCTGAGTGTGTTTGGTGTTTTCATTTGCTCGTTTCTGGTTTGTTTTGCACATTTTTCCGCAGTTTCCTCTTTCCTTCTTCTTTTCCTGTTTAGGCATTCCGCATCATTTGATTCCGGACCCAAAGGAGGGCCCCTATCGGAATCCGATGCACTGTCTCCGTCGTGTCTACAAGTACGAGGGACTGCGGGGCGTCTTCCGCGGCGTCTCCCTTACCGTCTATCGAGACATGACCGGGTTCGCCATCTACTTTGCCTCCTACGAAGCCTTGACCCGATTCTTTGCCCACCACTACCAGCCTAGTCCTGATCAACCCCTGAACGCTGCTCAGTTACTCTTTTGTGGAGGTGAGTGTCTGTATGTAGCTTCTCTTCCGTCAACCTTGTAGCCTAAGCAGGGGCCAGTTTCATAAAACTTAGGGGTCTATTTCTTTAAAGACTAAAGCGATCGGATTAAACGGATTAAAAAATTAGCCGGATTAAAATTTTAATTGCTATTTATTTAATGCTGGATTAAACGGATTAAACGGATTAAAATTAACTCGTTTAATCCGACCATTTTTAATCCGCGGATTAAACGAGTTTATTTTAATCCACTTAATCAACCATTAAAGAAACAGCTATTAAAAATTTTAATCAAGAAATTTTAATCCGTTTAATCCACGTAGTTGCACGGGGATTAAAAACCAGTTGAAAATGCAGGCGGGGGATTAAACGGACTAAAATTATTCTTTAAAGAAACAACGATAAAGCAGGTCAGATTAAAATTAACTCGTTGATTTTTAATCCAAATTGTGAATAATGAAACGGGATTAGACTAAAATTTTAATCCTAGGTGCATTAAAAAATAGGATTAAATTTAGTCCGTTTAACTCGTTGAATTCAATTTTCATCCGTTTAATCCGAGGTGCTGTTTCTTTAATGCGGATTAATTTTAATCTAATCCGTTTAATCTTTAAAGAAATAGGGCCTTACGCGAGTTGTCGAGTCTAGTAGCCAAACTACTCTGGAAATTTGCCAAGATCTGATCCCGTGATGCACGCTTAAAAATATCTGCGAGTTCTCGAGTCTTTTTGTCGAGAAATTTTGAATTACTCGACAAACTTACAAAAATTTTAGTTTGCTCGCGATATTTATGATTTTGGTAACACTGGATAGAAATTATGTTATAATCACCGTTGTTTGAGTTTTAAATCCAAAAGAGCAGTAAATAGAGGATTGGAATCCAGAATTCGATGACCCACGGGCTCGACAACTTATATGAAACTGCCCCCCAGGTATCCCTGGTTAGCTGACACAGTACTAGCTTTTGTCTTTCTCCCATGGCTCTTGTGAGCACAGCCTTCCCTTTCGCTTTACCTTGATGGTTTACAAGTAGCCTAGGTCCTCCTGTCACTCGTTGTTGTTTTTGATCAATTATTCTGATGTCAGTCAGGAGGTTATTAGGATGTAGAATGTGAAACTGCGGATCAAAATTACTTCTATGATGATTGTTTTCTTTCTGTGTCTTTCTATTTTCTGTTCTGCTTTCCAGGCTGCGCGGGTATGGCTTCCTGGATGCTGAACTATCCGATTGATGTCATCAAGTCCCGCTATCAGTCTCTGAAGGGGCCTCCTGCCAGATCCCCATCCAATCCCACTGCCTCCGCCCCCACCACCCCCACCTCCCCCTCCCTTCGTTCCTGCATCCGTCAGAGCTACCAGGAGGAGGGCCTTTCCGTCTTCTTTCGCGGCCTCTCCCCCACCCTCCTCCGAGCTTTTCCCACCAACGCCGTCACCTTTTTCACGGTGGCCATGGTCTACCGGCTGGTCCAGTATCTCAAGGAGCATCGGGGCCGGCCCGTGGCCGCTCGACCCCCGGTCAGTATGGCCGCTGCCTCTGCCTCAGCGGAAACTGAGGCGGGCATCGTCTACGGCACGGAGCTGCCGTCTAGCGGGGGCAGTTCTGCCCTGGTGCGGCTGCGTCGACGCTTGGAGGCGGCTCGACGCTCTGTGGCCGCGGGTGCCCCGCCGGTGGGCACCGTACTGGCTGCGTCTGCGTCGGCAGAGTTTGAAGAATCAAGTTATTCTTCGAGTTCTTTGTCGTCGTCGTTTTTTGACTTTTTCTCGTCCCTAGAGATGGAAGAGCAGCCGGCGGACCAACAGGACTCTGAGGAGTCTTTGGCTGCCGCTGCGGATGCGGATTCGGTGGACATGATTCATGGGACGGCCGCCCCGCACCTACCCCCCCTCCTACCCCCAGCCACCCCCGCACCCACGGCGACCCCCGGGAAACACCTGTCACCCCTGATGGATCCTGAGTTTGGCTACTACGGGTTTCCCTACTGGTCATGATGATAGTGGCTCCGACTTCGGTCCAAAACAAGACTGATTCAACTGTTTAGGCAGTGGTTGTTGTGCATGTTAATGAATAGTACCAAGAGTACATAATTATAACACTTGAAGAGTATATGACTAGCGCAATACGCTAGGTATTATAAATGAGAAAGAAGAAAAAGGTCAGGTACAATAACTTTATGAGCGAGATACATCGATGCTCGGTATCGACTGGTCCCTATAAAGCAACCCCCCTCACCCCGCCCCTATATCTGTTTGGAGTACAAATGCGGTATCGTGCTAGTCTATTTTGTACACAGATGCGTAAATCATACACGCTTAGACCCCTTCAAGTTTATCTACGTTAAAGTACACTAAAATAGACTGCTCTGTGTAGACCCCGTACACAGATAGGAGCGAGGTCCGGGGGGGAGGGCTCGAAGTCGATAGCGTGCAGAGGATTTATCACTCTTCTAATACTTAGCGTATGGCGCATATTGTCATACTCTTATGGTGATTTCATAGTTTGAGCCGCACGCGGGCGCGTGTCCACACGTTATGTGAGCGTCTGCACGAATCCGTTGCAGTGAGTTTTAAGCTGCTAAAACGGCATGTTGACATTCGGAGGGTACCTTTGAGCGTTTCTGACTATGAAATCACTTTTATGTGTCATGTTATATACTCTTGATGTTACTATACGTATATGTTCATGTAAGTATAGTTGTAGCTATGTATAGCAGATTTCTATTTATTTTTGGTTCTGTATGATGTTGTACAGAGACAGTATTGCCTTCAAAACGTGTTGCTGTATTGCTGAAAGCGTTTGCGTTTTAAGGAAGTTTTTTTAATTTTGGAAGCGAACCGTAATTTTTCCACAGCTTGAACAGTTTTTGCTTGCTCTTGCACGTTGCTGGGACTGTATGTATATCTTTTACAGTTTACTTCGTCATCTTGTACAAGTTTTGGGCTTATCTCCATTGTGATTTTCATCTTTGAACGCCATTTTTTTAGCTCATACTCTTTATGTTTTGTACTATTGGTGTTAAATTGCGTTCATATAACATTGTATGTCATGAAAATTGGCCAATTTTTGCTGTCAGTGGAAATCTGGTTTCGTAACCTCTTCGACATGTAAATTTTTGTAAACTTTAAACTCTTTTTGGAACTATTGACTGGTAGTGAAAAGGTCAAGTTCAATCTCAATGTCACTTAGTGGCTGGCTTGTTGGCAACGGTTCAAACTGTTGTTTTCATTAAAGTTAAACTTTCTAACTACTGTAAAGTGAAACGTTTCGTGCTGTGACTTTTCTGTTGTCTTCGTTTATTTTTGTCCCAATCTATAGGTGTTGCAACAAACATGTAGCTGTGTGTATCATTATATGAAGGCTGTCTGTATATTAGGTGCATGGTACAGTTTAATATAGTATATTTCTGATTTTGTAGCTGTACATTTTGTGTGTAATTAATTTATTTGCTCATTAGCCTTTTTTCATTCAATGTATAGGCAAGACGTCCCACATTGTTTGTCGTCCGTCAGGTGACATGGCGGGCGGTTTCTCATTGATGTTTTGTTTTTTGCATCCTGTTCTTGTTATTGTTTGCTTGGCCAGGCCTAGAATATAAATTCCTGCTGCTGTGTCAAACATGACAGTGTCTTTTTGCAATATCTGATTGTCTATTTTTGATAGCGGTTGGTGCGTATCTGTCTGTCTGTATTTTAGTGTACCAAACCACTGGTTTTGTAGATGCCTGTGTTTTGAATGTTGGTTTTTTGCTGTATTTATTTATTGTTGTGTATGTCGTGCTGTGCTGCATTTGTCATTAAATTACGGCTTGTCCAGGCCGGTTAGGGCTGGGCGTTGTTGTTTAGTAGAATATTTCAAAACTTAGTTAGAGCACATTGAAGTAATCAAGATTCTATTCAAAATATATTGTGTAAATAGTCATAAGCTATTGCAAGAGTGGGACACCGAACACTTCCCAGTGTGAAGTTCGAGTCTACGTCTGTTGATAAAATGTACTATTCTCAAATAAAACGAGTTGTCTACCTATAATTGAGGATAAGACTTGATCACTAGGTAACTGCGTGGTGTGTGATGCCGATAGAAAATGCCCTAAGTATGCCTAAGAAAGAATATTAAACAACAAATAATTTTACTGTTCACTTTCACGACTGAGCCAGCAAGACTCGACGATACAAAATCAAAGGATAACAAATATTTTCGCCTCAACTTTAAATGTAAAATATTAAAATTACAGCACCAACAAAATTATAGAATAACTTGAAATTCGGAAATACCCAACAGATCGATAACCCCAAATCGGAGCCTAAGCGATATCAAAAACCCCCGACCACTTCGAAACGCAACCCAAACACACACTAACTTGCTCAAGCGTAAACCCAATGAGAATTTAGCTAAGGTACCCACGATTTTAGACAAGAGTCAGAAATATAGTGAGCGTTTGTCAAGTTAAGTAATTCTTGAATAATTTCATAATTTAGGAGTGCGTGCTAACTTCACAAAATGACTATCTTTAGTGCACGCTATCTTCACATAATACCCCCTCTTTTCCCCCGGGCGGCCTCGGACGGGTTTTGACCGGTTAGCGAAAGGATAAAAAAGGAGTTATCACAGGTATTCTACGTACTAGTAAGGTAAAACGATTTTTAGAAATTCTACGTAAAAATAAAATGTTTTTGATGCACATGCATCGAACCTCGGTCAAGCAAACACATTCTCGACATGCTGACCGGACTACGGTAAAACTACTCAAACTTAATTGAGACAACTTTTCGACAATTTTTGACAACTACTTTTGACAACAGTTATGACAATACAATAACTACAACACAACAGCCTAAAGTATAGAACCGTCCGAAGCCACGTAGACTGCGAAAAACACCCCAATTAAAGAAAAACCATGAAACGAGAAAGTATATAAGCCATACGAAGAGATATGCATAGAAAGTAACAGTATATATATTTTGCAAAAACGCCGACAAAGGAAGAGAAAGAGGTATATACGTACAAAACAATAGTAGCAATGCCAAGTAAACGATATAGAGTAAACTAGAGTACTTGCCTAGCTGCATGTTTAGAGATAGAAAGTAGAAAGAAAAATTTTAAGTAAAATCGGCGAAAGTGACAGTCAACTAATCAAACATATGAGTAAAAAACAGTTACAGAAAAGGAAAAGTGAAAAAATCTACGAGCCCGGCACCAGATTATATACATTACAACGGCCAAACCGAGGTAGCGGGCACCCATGAGAAAAATTCGGAAAACAATCAACCGACCCCAATTTTAAGAAAAATTTTGTCCCGAGGCTCCCTCCCAACTAGCTAACACAAATATCAGACAGGACAGAACCCGAAAAAACCACAACCATTACAAAATACAAGGATGGGTGGACAGTGTCAACAGGTGTGCCGGGGAAAGGACGACGCGGTATTCACCCCAGCACCGCGGAACTATCCAGCACGACAGGAGCCAACAGCCGACACACGCCGGACCTAGCTGCCACGACAGGATGGAGAGGCCAAGAGTCAACGCTGGACCAAGCCAAAGCCGGACTGGGTACCAGCCAACACAAGCTTCCAGCCAAACCGGCCGGAACAACCCAAAGGACCCAGACACCGAGCCACAGCCGGGCAGCGATGTAAACCAGTTCAGACAGGAGTGCACGGACCATTGCAGGAGGGCCTGTGATCACCATAGGGCCCCCTGCCAGCGTCAGGACCGGACAGTCAGAAAAACAGGAGGCCCTGCAACCCCTCCTGCACGGCCCCATCAAGGTTCCACAAGAGCCCGAAGGAGTCAAGGCCCCCACTAGCCAAGGAGAACGCGCAGGCAAGACGCGCAAACAATACCCGCATAGTAAACAAAAAGTTAATACAAATATACAAGTCAGGGCCACCAGAGATGGCAAATGGCAGTAGAAAGGTTACCAACCGGAAACCAAGCACCGGAGTAGCACCAAGCGGCCGACCAACCTGCGTAGGCAGCTAGGCCCCCAACCAACACACCAGCGGCCTACCATCCAGGACCCGAGCACAGAGATCAGATCCGCCAACAATCCACGCCACCACCCATTCATCATAGCCAGCAAAGACACCATTCACCCTGGGGAGGCACACCTGGGCACCAAACGGGGGTGTGGCACCGGACAGTAGAAGGATTAGACAACAGCAAAATCTAGAACACAAAACAAAAATTAAGGCCAACAAATATAAAGCACAGATGGAATCTTGATTAATAAAATGGCAAAATTATTATGCAAAACGAAAACTAAATACGACATAATTATAGACGACACAATTATAGCCCCACCTAAGATTTGGAAAAAGCTCCAGACCAGAGTGTCGGTACGCCCCAGCATATGGAGGCACCGGCACAAAGGCCTGTGCAGATTCAAAGAAAAACTCAAAAAGGCTACTTGAAACGGAATCAAAAATAGAAAAGAATGGTACCGAGCGTGCGGCCCTCCCACCCGGCATACGGAGGTCGCGACGACCCGCGGGGTACCACTCTAAAAGAGAGTGGGAAAAGGTAGGAGCCCAAAAGTTAGAAAAAGTCCAATAAAAAGTGTATAAGTAAAAAGAAGACCACGACTTGCGAATTTAGAAATTTCAGAATCAAGAAAAATAGAGATCAACAGAACTAAAGGAAACGGGGAGGAAAGAGGGAAGGAAAACAAAAAGTCTACTCCAAAGAGATCAAAAGGTCAAGTACGTATATAGATACGTATCAAGAATTCTAACAAAGTAATATTATGAAAAAACTTTATTCCAATAGGCAACTATGAGAAAGATTAAAACCAAAAATTCAACAAACGAAGAAAAAATTGAGAACATCAAAAGAGTTCAAGAAAAACAAAATTTATCGTTATACTTAATACAGGAGGCCAAGAGAGCCTAAGCAAAATTTACAATCTAGGTTTTAAGAGTCTCAGAAAACAATGAAAAGGTCAAGCAAGTCGTAGTAAAAATTAAAAGTTAAAAGATTAAAAAGGAGATGGGTAAGACCCCATTACCCCCACCCAGCTAAAATTTTAAAAACATGTTACGGCGAAAAGTGAACAATAAGTAAACAAATAAACGGGGCACAACACAATAACACGCGACGAAATTATTGGAGAGCGCGTTGGACCGCCTCCCGTATGGCCCGCTGATGGTCATCCCAAGCCTCCACTAGTTGACGAGGCAAACCTGGGAACAGTTCTGCCCGAATCAACATTAACAAGCGACCTAGCCAATTTTGTCCAAGAGAAGTCACTGTAAAAACATGATTTCGGAGTTGGGCCTGTGGCATGCGCAGCAGGTCACGGCGCGTGGCCCCAACTCCCCAGTAGGAGTCCTGGGTAGCCTCTGCCAGGATGCGGGTGCCAGAGTCAAGTAAAAATTTGCGAAACAATGGACAAGCTTTAGCTTTTGCGCGCAGAACCTCAAGCATAACATAAGCTTTCACATGCATACCGTCTCCTTGCCACAAACGACGAAAGACCGAATTTGGTGGTAACCATTTCAAAATATGTTCTGCCGCATATTTACAGTAAAAAGGATTCAAAATTTGCGCACAATACTCAGCCGGAGCATGCAGGCATGCCCAATAGAAAAGCTTCCGAAATTGATAGGCCTGCTCAGATGTACGAAAATAGTAGCCCCAAAGCTGAACCCACCCGTCAGCGCCTGGCACATTTTCAGGCTCGACTCGGAACATATTAGAAAGCGGATCTTCAGCACCTTGAAAAAGTGTAACTGGCTCATAAAAATTTAAGTTTTCGGGAAGCAACAAAACATGCCCTTTGGCCTCTTCAACAATACGATCTACCTCAGCGGCTAAACTAGCTGAACGCTGTTTCCAAAGCTGAATTAAAGCCGACGCCTGCTGAAAACGAAACATAGATGGATAAATATTTATGAAAGGAAAAATTTTGGCAACCACATCCGCTAGCGCCGTGACCTTAAACGGCCCAAATCCGACCAACATGCATGATTCAAAAACAATTTGCCCTTCGTGACGAAATTCAGGAAAATGAACACATAATTTCCAATAATCAAAAGTTTCAGTATGAACACGATGTCCAGGAGGCTCAATTTGCAGAACTTCTTCCCACCAAATTTTTGGCTGAACCCCCGGATATAACCCACGAATGAAATCAAACCACCGTTTCATGACCGATTCTGAGAGAGCAAAAGGTGGTTCAGGTAAAGTTCGAAAATGAGTGTCCCAAAATTTGTAGGAATGCGTGAAAAATGGATTCAAAGCAAACGGGCCAGATTGGGCCGAAAAATCAGGGAGATAGGCCACTTGCCATTCGAATTCAGAATGAACTTTAAACGGAACTGCCCGTGGATTTGTCATAATAGACCGCCAGATAGCCTCATGAAAATTTGGATCAGTATCCTGAGGGCCCGTAAACGGCGGGGTGAGCATATGGTCGTCCCCCTTGAGGTCAAGACGCGTCGGCACTGGTTTCATGCACATAACCTCAGAACCTAGACAAAAACCCGCGCGACTACGCTCATGCGGCGGAGGTGCCGCGTTGAAACGAGGAGTGGGCTTTTCAGTCAAATACGCTGCTTTATAATTGTGAACCAGTAACCGATCAGTGGTGAACTGGTCCCAAGGGACAGGTTCACCCGGCGACTCAGCGACCAAACTGCCAAAATTTAGAAAATGGCCCTCAGGATAGGAAATTTGAACATTATTGGGCACAGGAGGAGGGTCATTCAAAGTCAACTGTTGCACAGGAATATGTAATTGCAAGGGCGGCAACGGTGGGGGAGGATGTTCAGGAAAAGATCTATGAGACATAGTTTGTACCCCAGTAGAAACAAGTTCAGGAGGCTCCCGAGCCACCGCAGCAGCTGATGGCCCAGGCTGTCCAGATGTGGACGGCGCCTCGTCCGAGCTAACCCGCGCCGTGGCGCGAGAGGCCGGGACAGAAGAAGAGCGAGAGGGCCGTGAAAAAACCGGCGAAGTCGCAAACAAAGGGTCCGGAGACAGACCCAAACCCTTGGAGGGAGTAACAGCCATCGGAGGCCGGAGTTCCCCTAACGGAAACTTTTCTGGGAAGAAAACCTGAAAAATTTGATGAATAGGCAAATCACCATTTGAAAACAAAGCATAAGCAACTTCAATAGCGTCCCAGGGTTTCGGGTGCCCAATCCAATTAGCAATAGAATCTTCGTCAAAACCAAAATATGTGAGCACCGCAAGTTGCGAAATTTGAGAAACTGGTGGCATACGTTGCCAAAACGCATCAGAAAAACACGTGCGTGCCGCTACCGGAAGAGATCCCAACCCAGGCGTTCGAAAATTTAGAGCTGAATGTGAAAAAACTGGATCTCGCGCTTGCTCTGCTCGCCAAGTCGGTTGATTTTGAACAGACCAGAGTGGCACCGGAGCTCGCGGTGGAGGCGACGAAGGCGCCGACCTAGACGGACCCACAGGGGCCCGCATGCGAGGCGGTGCCGACATGCGTGGCTGAAAAGTCGACTGTTTAGGCTGCTCACGTAAAAATTGAAATTCACCCCGAAATGTAGGAGGCCTGGAACCCACCAAAACAGGAGGGGCTGCAACCTGGGGGAAAGGAGGAATTTGCAAAGAATCTAACGTATCCTGAACAATTTTATTCAAAACCTCCGGAGCAGGGAACAATAAAGACGTCTGCACCACTGCTGATGCGTTTTGCTGTTGTCCCTGAGAATTTCGAAAAGAAAAAGTCATCTGAGACAGTTCAGGTTGCGTAGTAGGCTGAATTTCGACATTTGAATACGTATTCTGATGAAAGACCGGAGGCAAATTTGCTCCAGTTTCAGAAGACGGCGCGTCCGGAAATAAAAAGGCGGCCGCTTCATCTGCAGAAATAGTCGGTTGCACCGAATGAGAAGACGAGGGGACATCTGATGCAGCCCCTCCCTGAGGCTCCTCGGCCGAAGCCGGGGCCCCCGACACAGGAGATGGAGAAATCAAATTAATTTGCGGCAAAGATGGCATAGTAGGCGTGTCATCCGGATTCAAACCGACAAACTCAGAGCCCAATGCCGGAGTCGAGGTCCTGCAAGCACCGCCCTCGACCGACGCCGTAACAGTCGGTTCCTCCGAGGGCGAAGGCTGATCCTGTTCTAAACCGGACTGACCTCCGACCTCAGGTTCGCCAGACTGCGACGACTGAGCCAGCTCTGACTCCTCGGCCAAGGGGCCTACAAGGAGCCGAGACTCCGACAGAGTCTGCTGACCGGGTGGAATTTGAATAAGAAACGCAGCCTGATTCGCACTTTCTTTCAAAGGTGACCTCTGAGGAGATGCCTGCGGGGTAGGGACAAAAACGCCTCCCTGACTCGGGGTCCTAGGGGGTGTACACTCAGAAGGAAGAGACTGCTTGAAACCAATTTCAAATGGATCATTTTCATCGGCTGAAGTATTTGAGGAGAGATCCATATCTTGGGAAGGCAACCCTTCCGGCACTTCATGTTGAGCGGCGGCCCGCTCATCCAACTTGCGTTGCTCACGGTCTTTCTGGGCCTGTGACTTTTTGGGCGCTTTTTGAGAACTTTCCTCAGCTAACCCCATTAAAAAGGCCCCCGCACGCTTTGGAGGATCTGGACGCAGCGGAGCACCCACAAAAAGTTCGTCTTTCAAAATATGTAGGGGAGGCAACAAATGTCGAGGCGGCTTTTTCGACAAAATTTTGATATCAACCACCTTTTGCTCCGCCCTCTTCTTCTTCTCTCCTGGTGCCAATTTCCTAAATGGCGAACGTGGGATATGCCCAATTTTCAAAGCAGTTTGAGCCCGAAACGGGCGATCTTCAACCACAACCGGCAAAACAGCAGTTTCGTATTTTCGAAAAGTAGGCGCTTGCCCGACTTGAGCAACAGTTTTGAACTGATTCAGCAATAAAAAATCATCTTTCGAAAAAGTTGGACACAAATGTAGCAATTGCTGAATTCCCAAAAGTAAATCTACAACATCACGGATTCCGTACAAAATTTCATGTGGAGTCAAAAAGGACATGAGCCCATGCGTAGATTTTGATTTGCACTGCGACTGTGGATACTTCAAAATATTCCATTGGATCCACCCCAAGGAAATTTCGTCGCGTGCGCGGTTCGGTGGCATGATAGGGTTGTCCTGATCGTCAAACCACAGATGCAGTGACCGGCGTGGATGTTCAGGGTCAGGTTCCGGGAAACCCACCACATTCACTCGATCCCACAAAAAGCGATAAAAATGATTGAAATCAACTAGAGAATTTCGTGCGTCAATGCGCAAATTTCCCAAAATTCGACGACAGTCAGACAAGGCGTTAATAGCCAAAACCGGAAAATCAGTATTGTAGAAAATAGGCTGCAAAGCGTATCTCAACAGACTCCAAGACGGAACTTGCAAGTAAATAACATGTAGCATGACCACTACAATTTTGATGTTAGAATCATCGACAGAATTTGTGTTCATGTTGAGAGGGTCCAGTTCATCACGAAATTTCTGAATGTCCCGGGGGACTGCAAACTGCAACATAACAGCAGATTTTGACTGCTGAATCCCCAACCACTCTTTCAGCTGCAGACCCTCAACATCCACTGCAAGAAAGCCGGCCTGCTTTGCCAAGTGGTAAAGCTCTTTTACCTCAGCAAAAAGCTGAGCAATTTCAGTGACCACGACGGTAGGTTGCCGCAGCTGCTCATCAGTAACAGTGAAATTAACAATAGACTCTAAGTAGTCTGCGCGCCACCTCTGGTCAGCCACAGAAACAAAGTCAATAGTAGGCGGGGGAAAATTCTGAAAATGTGAATCAAGCTGGTCATAAGTCAAAGGAGAAAGGGTAATCGTATTCCTTTCCGGGTCAGATTTTGCCGAAGACTGAGACGAAGTCGACGGTTTAGGAGTCACAGGCGGTACTGCACTGTGCTCTGAAGTTTCTGACGGCTGATACTCAGATTCTTGATCGCCTGATTCAGACGCTGAAGTTTCCAAATTTTGTGACCGCTGACGCTTGGAACGCCGAGGTCCAGTATCTGAACTGGTGGATGGTTCACGAGACGCTAAGACTTTCCAATTAGTGGATGCCCCCTTTTCCTGAAGAATTTTGCTCAAAGAAGAAGTAGAAGGCTCTGAGCCTGGTTTAGAACCTTTTTCTGGAGTTTTGCGTTTGCGAGGCATTTTCAAAGCAAAATTTACAAAATTCTGCTGACCAAAGGCAACTACAGACTACCTACACAAACGAAATATAAACCAGAAGAATACCACCTGATCAGCTCAAGAAAGCGCCGGAGAAGCTACCCAAACTGAGGACAAAAGCAAAATCGGATAGAGAAACCAAGGATAGCCAACCCACAAAGAAAATCCTAAACAAGAAAAGAAAATTAGTGCACACATGAAAAGTGAAAATTCATACGTATATAACATTTGTGTAGAAATAAGAAGCACGAGAAAAACAAAGTTCCAGAATTTTATAGGCAAAAGTTTATTCATTAAAAGAAAAACCCGAAAGGACTGTGTACGTATATACGTACTTAAGTGTTGGAAGAAAATTTGTTCTAAAATCGATGATCGTAAAAAATTCAAGGAAAAGAGATAAAGATTTTCAATGCGAAAGAAATTTAAAACCAAATAAGGCAAAGAGTCAAACAAGAATTTCAACTAATATCAAGGGAAGTAATTTCTAAAAGTTTTTACCTAATAAATGAACCACAAAAGAGACCAAAAAATCAGCGTGATAGATACAGACAAACATATATAAAGTTCACAATTCGCCTAAAAAGAGTAGAAATAAAACAAAAGTTAGATGCTAAAACAAGAAAAATTATTAAAGATCCTAACCTGAAACAACATACGTATACGCGAAAATTTGTACAAATACATAGGTGGGGCACACAAAAAGAATCATACACCAATAGACAAAATATACAAAATAAGATTACTGGAGGAAAGGCTTGAGACGATTTACATGGATAGTTTCAACTGGCGGATCGACTTTGGTAGTAGACTGAATTTGAACATTCGGGGGGGCCAAAATTTTTACGACCCGAAAAGGGCCTTCGAACACTGGCAGGTATTTGCGGCTGGCACCCTTTGGAATATTCGCCTTAGAAATGTCCTTCCATACTAACATGCCTTCAGTATAGTCGACCGGTTTAACCTTAGCATCATAATCGTTCTTACGCTTTTTTAGAATAGCTTCCATATGTTCTTTCAATAACTTTCGTGAGTATCGCAAACGAGTAATTAAATCACGCACGTACGAAGGGTTGAAAGGTTTCGTGCCTGGTTCTGGCAACTTCAAAAAATTCTCAGAAAAAAGACGAGGGTCCCGACCATGAAGGAGATAGTATGGGGACTCTCCAGTGGAAGCATGTGGGGCTGCCCGATAGACAAACAGCACCCAGGGGAGGAGGACATCCCACTCTCGAGCAAAAGCCAACATACATTTTCGCAGCATGCCTTTCAAGGTCCCATTCAGACGTTCACATGCCCCATTTGATTGTGGGTGATAAGCAGTCGTACGTACTTTTCGGGTACCCATCAATTTACAAAGATCTTCCATTAAAGCTGAACAAAAAGGCGTACCCCTGTCTGTCAAAACTTCACGCGGGGCCCCATGGACAGCAATAACTTGTTCGGCCAACAATTTCGCAATAGTGTCTGTTTTTTCATTTGCCATTGCAAAAGCCCACCCCCATCTAGTGAAAAAATCAACAATAACCAAAACTCTGCAATGACCTACTGATGTGGGGGGCGCATGCATGACATCCATGCTGATGCGCTCAAACGGTGCTTCCACTGGAGTAAAGAATTTTAAGTAAGCCTGAGGCTTACGTGGTCCAGGATTGCAAGCCGCACATACCTGACAGCATTCCACAAAACGAGAAACATCCCGGGACAAGGTCTCCCAAAAATATCTGGCGGCGACAATTCCCAACATTTTCATCTTTCCTACATGACAACCTCCCAAAAAATCATTATGACATTCTTTAAGTACATATTGACGACATTCTTGAGGAACAACAATCAATTTGATAGTATCTGGGATAGGCTGCCCTTTTTTATCTGTCTGTATACGGTATAGCATGCCATTCTCAAACACAAATTTTGAAGCTGATCCCCGTACGTACGAAGCCAATTGCAGATCTTTTGGCAATTTATCATTTTCAAGAAACTCAATCATAGCAGATGTAAAAGGATCGGTACGTAGGGCCTCCGCCCAAATTTCCTGAGCTGCAACGAGCTGCGGAGGAAGATGCGGACCATCATCAGGACACTCGGTATCAAACACATCGTCCAACACGGCAAATAAAAACTCAGGAATTTTTGGATACTCAGCAAAAACCCCAGCGATGGCGGGTGGATTCCGTGACAATGCATCGGCTGCCCCATTTACTGAACCAGGTTTTTGAATGACACGAAAACGAAATTGCTCAATAAATGCACGCCAACGGGCGACTCTACCCTCAGCCGACTTTGGCTTTGCGTGATCCCCCAAAATATACTCGAGGGCTTGATGGTCCGTGATTACATCAAACTTGTGTAAAATCAAATAATGTTGGAAGTAGGAGATTCCAAAGAAAATTGCAAGGGCCTCCAATTCAGTGACCGTATAATTCTTTTCAGAAGCATGGAGGGCCCTGGCAGCGTACGCAACAGGATGAAACTTTTCCAAATTATCCTGCTGTTGGAGAATGGCAGCTATACCCTGATAACTAGCGTCAGTGACTAAAGTGAACGGCTTAGTAAAATCAGGATAAATCAAAACCGGAGCAGTGACCAATTTTTCTTTCAAAGTTTCAAAAGCAACTTGACAAGCAGAATCCCAAGCAAATTCGACATCTTTTTTCAAAAGACGAGTCAATGGATTCGCAATTTTGGAAAAATTTGGCACAAATCTTCGGTAATAACCCGCCAGACCCAGAAAACTTTGAACATCCTTAACTGATTGAGGGACGGGGAATTGACGAACCACCCGAATTTTATCAGGATCCGTTGCTATGCCAAATTCAGACAAAATATGGCCCAAAAATGCCATTTGTTTTCGTGCAAATTCACATTTTGACAATTTGAGAAGAACGTGCTCTCTTTGACAACGTTGAAAAATATCTAGCAACCGCTGCAAATGATGAGATTCAGTCGGGCTAGTAACCAATATATCGTCAATATAAACAATGAAACCTTCCATGATCCGATCAATTATCCGCTGGAATGTACTGGGGGCGTTGCACAGCCCAAACGGCATAACCTTGAATTCGTATAAACCAGAATGCGTAATAAAGGCCGTTTTTTCCCGATCTTGAGGATAGACTGGAATTTGATGAAAACCTGAGGCCAAATCAAGCTTTGAAAAAATACAATGGCCCAAAATTAGTTCAAAAAGACCGTCAATTCGAGGTAGTGGATAGCAATCCTTTTTAGTGACGGCGTTCAATTTTCGGTAATCAACACATAAACGCCAATCCCCATCTTTCTTAGCCACTAAAATTATTGGGGAGGCCCAAGGAGACCGAGAGGGCTGTATAAGGCCCTGTTCCAGCCAAGCGGATAATTTCTCGTCAATGATTTTCTTCTGTGCCGGATTAACTTTATAGGCCCGAGCACGAATAGGCCGTTTGCCCGGTTCAATTTCGATGTAATGATAATCTATGTCTGTCTTACCGAACCCACCGGCAGCGTCCCAAATGTTAGGAAAATTCAAAATCATTAGCCGAAGGCGCCGTTGATTTCTACGAGAGAGGCAACAGTCCTTCAGACTAATTTTCCCATTCAAGAGAGCACGTTTTTCTGGATCGGCGAAAAGTGCAGTAGCAACGGATTCAGCTGCAGAAAAAGGGTCGACTTCTTCTTCTTCTTCTCTAGATGTACGTACGTAACTCCCCGAAATTTCTTTGGGAGTCACTTCTTCGGACAAAACCCCCGAAATTTTTTCAGAAGAAACTCGATACGTAGGGGGCTCAAACCCTGGTTCGCCCGGATGAATTTTACGTCGAAGAAATTTGCGAAAAAGTTTCGGCTTATCTTGCACTGCTGGCGGGTCCACGCCCTCGCACGGCGATTCCCCCTCAGAGGAAACCCCCGCACGAGGCTGAGGCTCATCAGCCCACGTTTCCACGATTTCAGAAAAATTTACAGGAACCATTGGCCACTGCTTAGACTGTTCCTGAGTAAAATCAACCAAATCGTCACCAGAGAACAGACAGGAAGTCAAAATTTTTGTTTCCTCCGAAGAAACTTTAGGGGGAATCACCCCCTCTTTTAGGGGAGGTACAGGTTCCGGAGGGGCTGTAACCCCCTTAGCACAAGAAGTCGCTTCCGGGATGGCTTCCATATCCGTGAAAAATACCGAAAAATTAGGGGGAGCCACCCCCTCTTTTGATAGAATGTCCCCCTGAACTTGCTCATCATCACAATTGAGAACCAAATGATCTTCAAAGGGAGAATCAAACAAAAATTCTGAAAATGGTGACGCCACCCGTGGAGGAGGGGTCCCAAGGTCTGAGTCAACAACAAAAATCATATCTTCAGTATACGTATCTAAATTTGCCTGTGCCCTGGTGACGGCCAATGGTTTTTCAAAAGACGGATCCGTGGCCAGGTAATCCTCAGCCGGGCTAATGGACCCGACCAGCATGGATTTTGACAAAGCAACCGGACAATTGGTAGGATTCGCCACCAAAAATTCGAAAAAATTTTGTTTGAGATCAATAATCCCCCCATATGGCAGTACACGATTTACATGAACAAAACAATCCAAGGGTTCGAACAAAAAGGGAGTCCCGGTCAGTTCTGAGGAGACCTGGGCCTTTGCCCAGACCTCCGAGGAGGGGGGAACCACGACATCTACGGCCAGCACTGCAGCAGCTGGTTGCCCTTCTTTCGTAGACCATGCTGAACGCAATTGATCCGGTGTAAGCAGGTCATGGTACAGGCCCCCCATGTTCACAATATTTTGAGAAAGCAAAATGTCCCATGAATTAGCTTTCATAAAGTCAGTTCCTAGCAAAATGTCCTTATAAAAATCGGGAGCAAGATGAAAGTGCCACCCGAATTGAATTTGCCCAACATGAAAAGGGACATAAACTTTACCTGTGAGCCTCAAATAGTCGTTTCCAGGAGTTTTTGCCCGAATTGGATCTGGATATTGAACTACCAATTCGGCCCCCGCACGCAAAAGTCGTTCCAGACCTCCAGAACTCAAGATAGAAATAGAGGCTCCAGTATCAATAATTGCGACCAAAGTTTGCCCCTCCACTTGAATAAGAATAGCAGGGGTATTATCCCCCGCAGCCAATACGGCATCAAGATCAATTTCACGGACCTGACCCGAATCAATTACGGCAGACGAAAAATTTTGACTGTAATATTGCTGACGAATTTCTTGAGCCTGTTGGGAAGAATAAGGGACCAATGGACCCTGGGAGGACCCCACCTCTGAAGATAGAGGGGGAGTGACCTCCCCACTGCCATGAGCCACCGAAGCAGCAGATGTAGCTCCAGAAGGTGCAGAGCCCGGACTGATGGGACCCTGGGGGGGTTGCCCCCCACTAGCGGTTTCCGAGCCAGTTTGGTCCCCCCGCACCGGAGAGGCCCCCTGACACCATGAATCCGACGGCTCATAATTTGTGGACCAGACTTGTTCTGGATCAAATTTATCTGGCCATAGCGTCGTAAACAAATCAGTCATTTCACCTACCTGGTCTTTAAGTGCCACATAATATTGGTCCATTAAACTGTTCGTTTTTGAATGAATGGACGAAAGAAGGAAAAAATTGCGATGCATCCACTGAAAAAGTTGGACCATCCGATCTGATGCCTCGTCCTCTTTTGAAACAGAAGTGGCACCTAGGACATGTTCTGAACTGCCCAATTTAGCAAAATCAGGTTCTATTTGAATCATATGAATTGCCAGTTGAGAAACCATTTCTGAGACCTGTTGAGCCGTCGGATTTGTAGTGGCACGAGGGGCTGGCCCTCGAACCACCTGTCGGGCCCCACCCCCTATAGGACCATGAGAAGCTCTAACAAAATTTGGATAAGAGGGAGGAGGTCGAGCAGGCGCCGCAGCCACAGGCTGAGAATTTTGAACAGGTGCCCGCGCGACAGTGCGCCCCCCCGCAGAAACCGCCGGAAACGCTGGAATCAACGCTACCTGCGCCCCTGCGGGCGGCCGCGACTGTCCCGGTTGCATATAATACCAACCTGAATCCTGTTGAGATTGTTGCTGTGGATAAGTCATCAGCTGTGGCGGCGCCGCCTGAGGGTGATATGACGCCGGAGGAGGAACTGCCGGGTAGGCCCCCACCATATCCACCTGCTGTTGAGAATTTTGAGCATTTCTCGGCTTGTACCCCGGAGGGGCCTTACTTGGATCCTTGTCCCAACACTTGTCCGGATGGTGTCCACGCTTGTTGCAATGTTTGCACGGTGGAAAACGCTTTCGCTTTTCTTCTTCCATTTCCTTGAATTTGTCCCAGAACTTCGTCTCCAGCCAGTCCTTCATCTCCCGTAGCTCCAGCCGCGTCGCCGGCGTCGAGTCCAGGGGGGGCACCCCCTCTTTTGACATGGGCTGGGAATTTACATTAAAAATTGGAGCCACAAATTGCTGTTCACCATAACCAGGTTTCGAATTTCGAGCCTCCAGTTTATCCAATGTACGGAGAATTTCTTCTAAAGTAGGCTCCCCTTTGCTGAAATTTGAAGCCAATGCGGAGGCATATTCTGAGCGAATTCCATCAAATAATTGTTGGACGCAGTGCCTGTCCCGATCTTCTTGAGATGGCCAGATTTCAAGGGCCTGAGACTGGAGCTCCGATACGTACTGGCGCGCCGACTCCCCAGGCTGCTGAACACGCTGGGCGAACCGATGAAATTTTTCCGAAACAGATAACTTGGGCTTCGGAAATTGGGCAGACATCAAACGTACAAAATTATCCAAAGAATCCACAACACCAGGGCCAATTCTGGAAGCATAGATCAGTGCTTTTCCCGACAATTTATTGAACATCAACCGGGCCCACTGATCTTGAGGAATTCCCTGAACCGTGGCTGCAGAAACAAACTGGGGCAACCAATCTTCAAAATATTCTAGAGTCGGTTCAAAACGCGGGATATCTTGCAAAATGGCCATATACGTACGATATAATTGGGCACTATGCTTACTAACAGAAATATCGGTGGCCTGCATAGTGGGAGGGGTGAGGTGTGGTCGCCCACGCCCTTGCCCCCCAGCCGGAGAAAAAGCACTAGAAACGCCATAGACCCCTTGGTCTGGCTGTTGCTGGAATTGGCCCTGCTGTTGAAACTGTTGAGCAGGAGAGGTTGTAGTCTGCTGCTGGCCTTGATGTTGCGAAAAAAACCCATAATTTTGCGGAGTACCTGGACCGGGATCCGGGTACATAGGAGCCAGTAACTGTTCCTGCTGTGGATATGCATACGTACCTTGCTCTTGAGCTGAAGCCTGGTCCTGATGATAGCCATATTGATGTTGGGCTGTCGAATCCGGCTGTACGTATATATATTGCTGATTTGGGACATCAAAATAGTAGCAATTTCCATCAGAATCATAATAAAATGGTCCAGTTGCCTGGGGAGGCGGCGCCTCCGGTGCCGGAGCGCCAGGCTGATCCTGCTGCTGTCGCAAATACTGAGGGTCAGGCACTGCATCATTTGACAAAAATGGATTATGTCCAGAGTTTTGACTAGTTGAAGGCGGAATCTGACCTGGGGGCGGACCCCCCGACTGCTGAGGTCGTGATCCAGTACCAGGGACCGAACGTACTGTATTCTGTCCAGAACCATAAGAATGATGGGAATCAGGACTATTGGGTGCCCCCTGACCACTCGACGCTTGCGGAGACGTCGGGCCGGCCACAGGAGTGCGGGATGGCTGAGCCGCAGCAGAGGTTGAAGCCTGGGGCGAGGCCGAATTTGACAGGAAAGGGCGTCCATTTTCAACATGTTTTTCGATCAAAAGATTTGTCATGCGGTCCACCAAACTCTGATAATAATCCGCAATTTTATGAAGCCGCCGTGGATCACCTCTCGGAAGGTTTGCCACTTCTGGGTCCCGGACAACAGCTGCCGCCGCCGCCCAAATTTCCTCGTCCGACGGTAAAATAGACGTAGTAGTCTGGGGGGGAGGGGGACCTCCTGCCTCTTCACACGACATATTCACAATACAAACATGATCCGTACCCGCATTCTGAGCATTTCCCCCCGCAGAATTTTGCCCGGGGGTAGGAACTGGCAATGGGGGAGGTTGGGAATTCTGAACTTGGGGAGGGGGTGGGGGAGGCTGATTTTGGGGGGTCGCCCCCCGCTCTGCACCGACTGATTCCCCCCAGTAACAGGCGGACCAAAAGTATTATTCAACATTTGAGAAATGGCTGGAGCCGGTTTTGGGGCCCCCGACCCGACCCCACCA
>JASAND010000342.1:0-15645 GCA_030248195.1 Trissonchulus latispiculum | reverse complement strand
TTTATGCTTCGTTCAGTTACTTTTTTTTTTTTTTTTTTTTTTTTTTTTTTTTTGTTGTTGGGGGGGGGGGGGGGGGGGGGGGGGTCAAATGATAAGATACGACTACACCGTAAGTTTACGTAATTACGTAACGTAAGTTTTAACTGGCCTTATATGCGAAATAGTTGTAGTAGATTCTTCGTTGTAATGGCCGAGCGTGTCCGGTTGAATTTGTGCATTTTTGAAGGAGTAGTTTGCCGTTGGAAATAAGGTTGTTAAGTTGAAATCATCAAAATCACTGGTGTCACTATCGTCATTAGTAATTTTAGAAAAGCTAAGGCTGCTTGTGGATCGGCTAGAGTTCGAATCCTTATTAGAAGAGTGGGAGAGTGCAAGGGCCGAATTTTGATGAAGAGTATTAACGTATTGCGTATCGGTGCTATCATGTACACTAAATACGTCGGGGCTAAGCTCTTCAGTGGAGTTGTTTGCGAGTGTATGATTGCGGGGGGGCCTTAAAGGATACTCGTTCGATTCACACATGGCGTACGAGCTGTGAGGTGTAGGAAATCGAATGCGTTTAGGCTGTGGTGAGGGTTGAGTTTCGGGCGGAAGAACCTTCTCGTGGGTTGTGGCTGCGTCGTTCCAGTGTCCTCGAACGATGGCTCTCCATGGAAGGTGAAGGAGTTGTATGAAAGCGGTGTGTGTAAGGTATGTCGTTTGATGGGTGGGAGTGGTATCTGCTGGGTCCCGTGTTATGGATCCGCCAATTATCGGTTGAAGAGCGACCGTATTGTCGAGTTGAGACTGTAGGAGTATTGGGTCCCTGGCACCTAACGCGTATGTGACCCACGCATCCGCAGGATCGGTCCATGTGTATCTGTTTCTAGGGTCGCCGAATTTGTCTTGTCGTGGGTACCTTTGATAACCTGGAGAGGGTGAACGATATGGCGGTTTATTTGTACCAAAAAGGCGTTCTCCAGCGTGGAAGTGAGTTTTTGAACTGCTGCATGTAAGGAGGACTCAGGGGGAGGTTGGCGTAACTTGGTTTCCTCCTGCTTAACATTATTGAGTTCTGTAACCATGTGTACCTGTAGTTTAGAGGACAAGTCGTCTTGCTTATTGTGTAGATTACCGAGTAGTAATTTTGACTGGGCGTCCTTTTTCTGTGCTAATGCTTTTTGAAAGGTGTCGGGATCCTGCGCAAGGACATACTCTTTTAGATCAGCCGGGAGGCCTGCTATAAATGCTTCCTTTCTGGGAAAATCACGTATGGGGGGATCAAATTGGGCATATGTAGCTCTGCCAAGACGTTTGATTTCTTGGCTGTACTCTGCTAAGGACTCAGTATCTCTTTTTGTTCTACCGCGAAGAACTAAACTAGTGATTCGTTGGTTTTCTGGTGGAACTAAGGAATCAGCTAGCGCCTGTTTTAGGTGGGCGTAATTTTCGAGGACTGAGTTTGGTAGTTCTTTGTATTGATCTAGAGCGAATTCGCGTAAGTAGACGGGTAAATGGGCACATTTTTGTTCGTCGGACCAATTCCTACTACGGGGGAAATTTCAAATATTTGGATCCATTGGGCAAAATCTTCATCTACTCTACCGGTGAATTTTTCGGGGACGTTTTGGTGACTGACTGAGTGGGAACTGCTCAAACTTTCGGCATTTTGAGTGGATGTCTGTAAGAGAGATAGTCTCTGAGCGGGTCCGCAAGGAGTCTTTCTTGACGCTCTAGAGATCGTTGGAGCTGTCTCAGGTCGCTAGGATTATTTGGATCTGAGCCATGCTTCGTGTATATTCGGATTTTACATGTTTAATTGATGAAGATTGGTGTAAAAATTAGAAACAAATAGGGACACTCAAGAGAGGCAGAAAAATAAAATACAAGGAGGAAACTTGAAGTTGCTGTGCAGTAGTCTATTACAAAGTTGCGTAAGGTTTATGCCAGGGATGCCATGTAACAGAAATGCTCCTACATAACCTTCTAAACTAATATCTTATCTCACTCTTCCTTACACTTAGTCTAACTATTGCAGTCCCCTTACACCTGCGTCCAAAACCCAACTTTATTCAACTGACTCAACCTTTTATTAAAGTACAACACAAATCAAGAACTGGTCACAACAGATCAGCGTGGTCTAAACTACCGACTACCCTTTATCCTTTCTCTTTTCTGTATGTTTTATGTTGTTTTGTGTTTTATGTTTTATGTTTTTTAATATGTTTTCATTTCTCTTTTCATAGTCTGTGCTTAATCGGGCGTATAATTTCGGTAAGATGGAATAAGCTGTTATGGAATGTAGCGTAACAATTTTGGGAGGTTTTCCTTATTCGTAAGCAGGTGCACTCTATTGCTGATCACTTTAGCATGTAGTTAAAAGAAGTGTATCATACGTAGGTTGTTATAAATAGAAGGCGTCGGTGGGCCTGGAGACTATTGAAACGTAAATTACTGAAATGCTTTAGAGTTACAGACAAAAGTTCATCTAGTGGGGACAATGAGCGAACGTCCCCACAGGTTACAATACCCTTGTTCATTTGCTAGTTAATAGTTAATTATTGAACAAAAGTTGTATTGTCTTGGTACCAAATGTTCTATGTAACAATATTTTCATTACACACAAATTTTCATAGTCAACTTTAACTACTTAAAAACCACCTAATTAGTTAACCAATAATTACTAGCAGGTGATCGAAGTTGGTTTATTGTTTGCTCTTTACGTCGACATAAAACTTATTACGTAAAGTTTTCCCAATCTTGCGTAATTGGAGACATAAAATCACCCATTTTCAGCCAATTTTCATAGTCAACTTTAACCAATTATTACTAACTAACTAGTCTACAAATAATTACCAACAGGTGACCGAAGTTAGTTTATTGTTTGCTATTTACGTAGACACAAAAATTAAGGTGATAAGTATTGCCAATATTACGTAATTGGAGACATAAGATTTTCATTTTCAATCAATGTTTATTAACCCTTGTTTACGTCTTTAATTTCATTGAGACAGGTGCAATCAAACTAGATAAGGCGAATTGGTAAAAGTAAGCTTGGGAGACAGGTTAAAGTCCTCAGTATGCTGAAAATATGATGACACTAGAAGGCAGCTAACACGGAGAAAAAAGTAGAGTCAGACTTGAGTCCCCAGTAGGGTAAAGATATGATAGCACTAGAAGGCAAGGGAGAAAGACTTTTGACAGCTTTGAGTCCTCAGTGTGTTGAAGTTATGAGAACACTAGAAGGAAAGGGAGAACGACTTTTGACAGGTTTGTGTCCTCAGTATGCTAAAGATATGATTACACTAGAAGGTTGCTAATAAGGAGAAAATTTTAAACAAGCAGGGAGAGAAAAGGTAGTGACAGGCTTGAGTCCTCAGTATGCTAAAGATATGATAACACTGGTAGGGAGAGAAAAAGTAGTGACAGGTTTAAATCCTCAGTGTGTTGAAGATATGATCACGCAAGACGCCAACTAATGAAGAAAAGATTTGGGGCAAGTAGGCAGCAGGAAAAGTTTGTTCAGAGAAACTTGGATCCTAATATTGTGGTGAAGACATGATCACAATAGGTAGGAAGGAAAAACGGTGTTTATTACTAAGTTCGTCTTTAAATTTCATGTCAACTTATTTGGCTTTACAATCAATGTTATAATCGTGAAGTATCTTCTCTTCCTTTAAGTGTTTATTACATGCCTTCCTTCTTAATGGAATTCTCAAGGTTGTTATACAGTGGCAGATGTTAAATTCAGTTGAAGACAAGAAAATCTTAAAGGAAATAGGGACAAATATTTCAAAAAATAGAATTACATTTTTGAATGCTGAGCTCAAAGTAAGATCCTTCTCTGCAAATTAACAGAAAATTCCAAAGGCAAATAAAAGTTTGAAAAAAGTTGGTACATCATTAGGTAATTAAGTAGGACTTTAATTAATAAACACTAATTAGGCAGGTAAACTAGCTACATAAATACGTAGACAAATACGTAGGAGAGATTAGGATTAGATTTTCAGGACCGCCTAGGTGCCCGCTTTCACCTGATATATGAGGTATTTCAAATTTTGAAAGTAGATTTTTTTAAAATATACCACTTTTTGACCAAAAATTTCGGCAAAGCAAGTTTAGCAAAACTGAGTAAAAATAAGATAATCATAAAGTTCAAGCTGAGTTGAATCCAACAATATAAAGCTTTTGTTGCTACGACTTATATTGCTTATATTGATTTTTTAAACAGTATCCCTTATTTCAGCTTCAGTCAAATCACGGCGGCAACATCAAAGAAAGCCAAAATAAGGGATATTGTTTAAAACTTCATTGCTGGCGCAATATAAGTCGTAGCAACAAAAGCTTTATATCGTTGGATTCAGCTCAGCTTGAATTTTATGATTATGTTATTTTTGCTCACTTTTGCTAAATCGGCTTTGCCGAAATTTTGGTCAAAAAGTGGTATTTTTCAAAAATCTACTTTCAAAATTTGAAATACCACATATATCAGTTGAAAGCGGATGCCTAGGCGGTCCTGTAAATCTAATCGAAAAAATTTACCGTTGAGTGAGTCGCGAGTAATAACCAGTCAAAGATGCAAAAAGCGGCAAACATCAAAGGAAATGGAAAAACGAAATTTTGGAATAAAATACTTATTTCTCAGCCGATTTTTTTTTCGTTCTTGTGTCAAACGATGCGTCTTCGGACGGGAAAATTTGTCTGAAAGAATGAGCTGAATACCTTGAATGGTACGAAAAAATTCCCCGAAAACCGATATTTTAAAATTTTTGAAATTTAAAAAATTTTAAATTTTATAAAAATGTTTGTCTCGCTGCAAGGATTCCGAAAATATATTGCTTTATGAGGTTACGACGTACATTTAGTTCACTGGAGGCCTTACAGATTCTGTACACACATTTTTGTGTCAGACTTTAGCTACGTAGGCTATACGTAGATAAAGCAAATTGTTGAAAATTTGGTACAAACATTAAGTTATAATACTGTGTCACAAAGATAAGCTTCAAGCTAAGGGGAAAATTGGCCAATAATGACCTTGAGAACATCTGCCTCCATGATTAACGACCTTACCTGTATGATTAATTAGCTCCCATTTGACTCCGATACACCTGTACAAACAGCTCCCATTTGAAGTCTCCTATACTACTTAGGATGTTAAGGCTAGTTAGAATTTCAAGGTCATAGTTGCTACAAACCTTAGGTCGTAAAAAGCTAATTCAATTTAAGGCTAAGGGTATAGAAATTCATTGTAGCTACTTAAAGCCAAAACTATTTAGTGCGCTGGAACACGGGTTTTTATGCTACTTCTGCTTGTCAACTTGTAATTTCGCATTTAGCCCTTCCCCCATTGATCTTGGATTTCTGGAAAGCTCAAACAGTTTTGTTTTCACTGAAGTAGGACGTTTGTAATCTTTCATTACGGTACTTTTTCCCTTGGTGCCACACCCTAGTTGCTTTCGCGATGGGGGTAACGCCAGACTCATTTTGATCAGGGTCCATTGGCTGGCGTTGAATAATTGCAAATGCAATAACCCAAGGTGTAGTCAAGGATACTGCTAGGGCAGAAGTGATCACGATACGCTTACTGGATCCTGATCACCCGTTAGCTGCATTCAATGTGGTTTCCCCTTGACTGACCAACTCTTTGAAAGTCTTGGATATAGTGCACAACACTTACGGCTACGGGGGGACTATTTTGGCACCCAGCGTCATGCCTATGCTCTAAACAATTTTGTTGCCGCCTGGCAACAGACAATTTTGAAGTTTCTTGTTTTGAGTTGCGAAAACGGAGTGCACCAGCCTTAATCCGCAGTCAACTCAAGTGTTTGCTTGTGTGTAAAAAGTGCGCGTTTGTGAAAGGTGACGTTGGGAAGTCAAAATTTCCGAAGTATAAATATATAAATAACGAATTATTAAAATTATTAAAATGAAGATTTGACACACATGGTACTTCAAAAATATAAATGGCACATAGTATGAAAATTAAAAAGGGCGGCTTTGGCGTTGGCACATTCAGTGAATTCTAAGACAAAATGGAAAGTCTGTCGGTGCAGAAATGAAAGAATGGACCCTAAGCAACAACAAATTCTTTGAAAGAAACTTCCGAAAAAATAATAGTAATAAACAGTTATGTATCGAAGGAGACTGTGTAAATGCTAAATGCGGTAACATGCAACTGATTATTGCGTCAGTTTGTGTTGTCTGAAAGCAGTGGTGATTCCTTTTAGAATCGTCAGTTTGAACCGTTATTGCTCATTCATTAGTGGGAGATGGGAAGCCATTTTTATATAAAAATGTAGCTTAGCAATTTTTAATGAATACAATAAAAATTATTTATGGCTTTCCAAAATTCTTTGACAGCATTTTCTAAAAAGTAAAACCTTCAGATTTTGTTGCAAATTGAAGCAATTTATTCTCGAGAAATGGGTTGCTTCATTCTTATACCTCTATCAAATACCTAGAGGGCCTTTTTAATCATTATGAAATCGCTTGTAGATTTAGAGGAATTCGCTGAAAAGTAGAGGCAACCTGAATTCTGTCTACTTTTGTCAACCTTGTCAAGCGATTACTTCAGCTAGAAAGTAGCAGTCGGGGCAACTGAAAAATATCAGAATCCGCAAGACGGATCATTCAAGAACGTTTGCCCCATTCTGTAACTGAACATGAGGCGCAAAAACCTCAGAAGCAAACTACTGTAGTTAATTCTGTCATTGGTGTGGACACACTCAGATGCGTACGCTCGTAGTACTTTCACTTGTGACTGTTTAGGAGTGTATATTTTATTCATGCTATACTTACTATAATTTAAGGTACACCAAATTCCGATTCGATTATCCTGCCAGCATCTAACACCACTCCAGCTCCTGTAGGCTTAGATACATGTCACTCATCGTCAAAATCTACATCAGCATTGGTATCTACTGCAGAGCAGCCATGGATCCAAGCACGATCTTTAACCTCCTCAACAACAGGATCCTCAAAAGCAAATTCAATATTACAATCTACAACCTTCTATCAGTCCTGGACAATATCCTACCAAACGCTTCCCAGTTCAATATCACATTTGCCGTCGGCTGAAAATGCTTCGTTGGACTTGGTGCCGCAGGATATAAGTAATTGTATTGCAGCTGTAACTGAGCCTTTGTGGAAGCAGATCCTGTTTAACAGTTGTAGCTGTGATCTGAGGCTACACTCGTACTGCTGAAAAGTTTTAGTCCTATAAGGTATCTGCAGAGATTCCTCCTTTCTTTGTCACTTGACAGGGCATAGGTTACCCCGGATACACAGCGATTGAGAGAGCAGATGCCTTGCCCTGCTGAGTCTGCTGAGCTGAGACTAGCCATGTGTAGCCACTGATGAGTAGCAACAATAATAGTAGCAGCACTAACGCCTAACTTGCTTTATTAATAGGAATCTTGTTGTTTCAGCAAAAACACATGGATTCGTATCTCTTCTCATGTCACAAATGGGCGTTGCAAACGTAAGAATCATTTAGGAAGTATTTGGTGATAGTTTCAATAGTTTTCACCAAACTATATTTATTAGTCATGTTAATAAGCCTACGTTAAACGGAAGGCTTTTTCACATTAGAAAAACTATTTATCTATGTGTGTATTTGTATAAAAGCTGCCTTCTTTTAAATCATCGCACTCTCGAAATATTCATTCGAAAATTTGTAATCTAATATTGCCTGTTATGAAATAAGAATATTAAGATCTGAAACTTTCATCCCTTGTTTGCCTTTACTAAATGTCAGCATGGCACTAACGTAGGAAATCCCAAGATGGCAATTTCATCTGAGCCCAAATTCCAGGTTGAAATTTGATGAAATTCCAAAAATAGCATTTTTCGTTCAGATACCTAGCAATGTTAGAAAGAGAAAGTGTTGGAAATGCAGTTAATTACAAAATGCGACCAATTTCGCCCAACAATCCTGGAGCAATTACTATACATGCTGAAGGGGTGCCATTTAACAGATGTGCGCCACATAACAATTTCCTCAGACCCATTTTAGTTGCCTTGATTACCACTGCTCTTGCTGAAGTAGCCGATAGACCAAGTTAACAAACTGATTTTAGCTGATTTCTTGATAACGAAGATATTTCATAATAACTAGCAAAGGAACACAGCTGTTTAGAGGTATCGTATAATTTAACCGACGTCCCCATAAAATTTTACTTCAATTTACAAAATCTCAAAACAAGTTGGCCACTAAAAGGAGCAGCATCTCGACGCAGGGTCAGGTTTCGATTATTGTATACCTATTACAAAATCATGTATCAGTATCTGGACATTTCTGCGCTATAACAAACACAACCGAGTAAAACGTTTCCAAATAATACATCATTTTTATTGTTGACTATTTCGTTCTGAGCCGCACCAAGAGTAAATATAAGAATATGGCAACTGGGAAGTCCTCTCTTATCAAAGCAAAAACTATGGTCTGTTCGCTAGCGGCCTATTTCCTCCCCAAATTAGACCCCAATAAACAAAGTAAATTCGCTCTCTATGTTTGTGTTCTAAAGTTCGAAACACGCCCAAATTACACTTACGCACTGTTAGTGTTTTAGAGCTTAAGCACATAAACATAGAGAGAAGGAGCGTACCCCCGTTTGGACCCCGTGCACTATAGAGCGGCGTGAAAGGGGATAAATTTGGGGAGGGGGTAAGTCGCATACATACATAGCATAGGTTTGGCTCCCCCTGCATAAAGTGTGCCGCTTACCACACTCTTATACATTATGTGCTCTTGGTTACACTAAAACACGAAACTGCTATGAGAAATGCAAGCAGTAGCTTTTTGCGAATGTTGTTGCTAGACTTACCCTAACCACCGTCAGACGTTTGCAGCGATGCAACAATCTTATGGAATTTACAAACATGCAAGCGTATAGTTTTTTGGGGATCATATAAAAGAAATCCACATAAGTAAAATTTTAACAGGATGTTGCTGACGACTGAAACAGCGTTAGACATTAAGCCGCACATCGTTGGAAAGCGGAGACAATGCTTTCTCGTATATTATAAACCACTTAGCTAAGCTTGCAACCACGAAGTTTCATTTGGTAAAGTTCAGTTAAAATAGACAGAAATAGCATTTTTGGCTGGTTTAGAATAAAACTTAAATAAGTAGAAAGAAGAGCTACAACTAAGTGGTTTATAATATTCGAAAGAGCATTTACTCAGCATTCCAACGATGTGGGTCTTAAACTCTTGCCTTGTGTCAGTCCTTAGTAAAGTGCTGTTGAAACTGATCACCTTTGCTCATGGGATTTCCTTTATATGATTCTTTTTGGAAGAGGTCTCTGCATGCTAGTTCATACGATCGTCGCGATCTTTGCAGCTGCCGTCAAACTACACAAGCTAATTTGCATATTATGTCCAAAAATTTAAAACGTCCTATGCAACCAAGGGGGGATTTGTGAAAAGGATATTTTCTAAACTAAACATACCACTTAGAAATTGCCACCTCCGTCTTAAGTATAAGTGACGTAGCTGGAAAATTTCCAAATCATTCAAGTAGTAGTTAAGAAATTAAACTTTTCTGTTCTGAATAAGCATTCGATAGCAGAACGCAGTATCAGGATCCATCCCCTCAGCACAAAAAGATTCACTGCTAATCAGAACAATGTTGAGTATACGCTACAATTTGATGCTGAAGATACCCTGTTCGTTTTGAGCCAGAAATGAAGACAGCTATCTCGCCTTTAGGCGAGATAAAAACCTCTTGCAGTTTGGTAAAGCAACTATATGTCAGAACTAGTTCTGTCATACCCATTAAATAAACTTAAGCAACGGTTGGATTACAAGTAATAGATCAGCAATATGGTCCAATGTTGATGTCTCAAAAAAGAATTATTGCCTAAACCGGCACTCAATAAGTAAAAAGTTTAGTTTCCCAAAGAATGCTGGAATTCCCGCTAAGATTTTGTTACATTTCAGAAAAATGACTTGTCACGGAAGGATGTGGTATCGTTGAACACTGCATTTAGAGAAGTGTTATCTGTAATATCAAAGCGAACCAACCCGAAGGACCTTCCTTATTCAGTCACCTCAATTGATTCAATATTTAAGTGGTGTTCAACAAGAGATATGTCAACTTGTGAAGGGTGGGCATGCAGTTCGGTGTATATTGTAACAAATTGGTCTGCTGAATTGAATTTAAACTAAACCATATATAATTTTCAGTTAAGACAATGTTCTGGGACACGGCTAGACAAGTGGCAAATCATTTCCTATCATAGTTTGCTGTAGTTGCTATCAGGTCACTTAGCCAAGGCTATTTGCATCAACCAATTCAATCAATTGCTTCTTTTTGCATCAAACATAGCTAGTGAAATTATATCAATTTCGCCTACATGATGCAATAACAGAGGATAGCTCCCACCCTTTCCACTCCGACAGTCTGCGGGGTATACAGCGTCGACACTTCAATCCAATAACGCGGATACATGACGATGGCAATTCAGAAAAAAATGTCGAGAAGATGTATGATCCACGTTGAGCCATCGATTCATGTACATCGATAATTTCTTGAAGAGTGTAAGCGGACTAATGAAAACACATTGGTGATAAATCTCATAGGACGCCTTTCATCGGGAACTGAATACTTTATTTGTACTAGTCTCCTACCATTTTCGTATAACCTATAACGTCGACAAACAGCTAAGCTTCACCAGCGTGCACATTTCCTAACATGGTCGCAGCCAGTCAAATGTCTCACCTTTTCGTGAAGGAAACAGTATCATCACAATGGTTGACACGGAGATCGAGCTTACAATCTTAGGATAACCGGTCTGGCACTCTTACCACCTATCATACTCTACATTTTTGTTTCAGGATATTCGCCGAGCAGTTTTCGGATGCTCACTACGGAAACTGTTTTGTTTTTAATAATGTAACATATGACTCCAGGCGAAGATATGTCTCCAGGGGAAACAGTGTTAATGAAGGTATAACAAAGGCAGACTAACATTACAAAATCCATTAATTAATTTAATTCATTAGCCCATAGGAAAACTAACCGGTTTTTCCAGTCTGTAGAGGTACTCATGTAGGCGTGGCTTCTGAGTAAGTGCCACGTATGCTCAATTGACTAGTATACTCTTCAGGAATTCAATTTATTCTTTCAACAAATCAGTCCAACTACATGGCTAACAGTGAATCTGCAGGACTGAGGATGGGAATACGTACTCCAAGACAACCAGACTTAATTCAGAGTAATGGATTTACAATTCCGGTCGGATTTAAGACAACATATACTCTGCAATTTGTAAGTTATCACGCAGATATGTTTAATTGATAACCAGTTGAATAAACAAGTCAACGTACTGCAAATGTCCATAATTATATTATAGATATAATTAACAGCAATTAACAATCCAGGTATTAAAAACACCAGGTTCTCTCAAAACAAAAATAAGGGTATTGCAAATCACTTGGCAGTTTAGCAACCCTTCTTATCTTCGATCCTTTTTGAGAGAGTGGTTTCCTTTTGTACAATGGAATTTGCAACGTAATTGCTATTGGAGTTAGAACGGGCATAATTCTAAAACTAATAATGAGTACTTTCACGACTATTGGAACCAGCAAAATAGCTTACTTTTCTGACATATAGTTAAATATAAACGGCTGAACTCTAAACTTTCTCAATGCTGCGGAGTGTGGAATCGCCAAAATATTTTGTACTATAATATAGAGTTGGGGAAGTTTTTCGAATTTAGCTTAACAGTTCTTAGCGATTCAATTTTTCAAGTAGAACAACCAAACCGGTGTCTAGACTGCCTGCTCAGAGGTCCATGCCAAAAACTGAAATTTTTATTTTTTAATTTGATTTACTTTATGGCTCAGTCATTTTTAAAATGGCAAGACATGTCTGATATTTGTGAAGAATTCAATTTTGATGATGTAATATTTGCGGAGAAATTCACTGAAATCTGCGAAGATTGCACCTGAAATCTTCAAAGATTTCAATGCAAAATGTGGAGAAATCTTCAAAGAATTTTCGAAAGAAAATCGGGTTTTGCCGATTTTCTTTGGAAATTTTTATGAAGATTTCATTTGGCTTCATTTCTAGGGAAATTGAGATAATATCATTATTGCGTACTTGACCTTTTTCTTTGTGCACAGTTAGTGCAAAGGTCATCTTTGTGTAGAATGCGGGGGGACAGCTGTCAAATTATTAAAAATATGGGACTGGTTTCAAAATGTAAAGGAGTTCGCAATCAGCAATTCCGTAAATGGTAGTTGTTTTCATAAACCATTAATGTCATAAGAATGAACAAGAAGGCCCCTGAAAGGAACATTAACATCCTCCCAGGTGTCTGTTCTTTGATGCACTGCACAACCTCCAGTTATAAGGTACAACAAAATATCCCCCTGATATCTCACAGCAGCCAAACCAAAGATTATGCTCAGCAAACTAATATCCTAGTTTAGTATGTACACAATTCAATGCTCATAATCAGTCGCACAAAATTGGTATTGACGATATCACTAATGTCTGACCAAAAAATGTAGGGAGCGAAATTGTTTTGTTTATACAGAATTACCGGTACATTTTTGCTGCAGCAATGTATATATTTTTTGAACCGTCATGGCATGAACTTTCTTTTGGTTGAAAAACCAATTTGAAAAAAATTAAAATTCATCAAAAGAAGCCGATTTTTTAAGGTTGAAAGATAAGTAGATGCCAGGAACTAGCCGTTAGGTAGAAAATTAGCCCATGTCCCAAACATATTGTATCCCGAATATAAGCTAATTTCGTCAAGAAGTGCAATAGTTAATCAATCTCTTCGATTTCAAAATCCTTTGATCTTTGCCGCTATTCCAACTTTGATTGGCTATTACTCGCGTCGCGACTCAATTAATGGAAAAATTTTCAATTGGATTTCCAGGACAGTTTACGTGTCAGCTTTCATGTGATTCATGTGGTTTTCAAAATTTTAAATAGAGTTTTCGAAAAATATTACTTTTTGACCCAAAATTTCTACAATGTGAATCAACAAAAGTGAGTAAAAATAGCATAATCATAACGTTTAATCTGAGCTCAGTCCAACGCTATAAAGTGTTCGTCGCTACGACGTATGTTTTTGTCTAGTTTACACTATTTGCGGCAAATCAATACGACATAGCACAACTTGTCAGAAATCAGCTGACATGGGGAAATTGTTTAAAAATTCATTGCGGGGGAAGTATAAGTCGTAGCCACGAAAACTTATATCGATGGATTCAGCTCAGACTAAATTTTATGATTATGCTATTTTTACTCGGTTTTGCTGGATTTGCGTTGACAAAATTTTGTGTTAAGAAATCGTATTTTTCTAAAAAATCTCTTTTCAAATTTTAAAAACCACATAAATCACATGAAAGCTGACACTTAGGCGACCCTGAAAATCCAATTAAAAAGTTTTTCCATTGAGTGAGTCACGAGTAACAGCCAGTTAAAATTGGAATAGCGGCAAAGATCAAAGGATTTTGAAAATCGAAAAAATTTAATAACTATCGCAATTCTTGACTAAATTAGCTTATATTTGGGATACAATATGTTTGGGACATGGATTAATCTTTCACTAAACGGCTAGTTCTTGGCATCTACTGATCTCTCAAAACTTAAAAATCTACTTCTTTTGATGTATTTTAATTTTTTTAAATTTCTTTTTCAACCAAAAGAAAGTTCACGCCATGACGTTTCAGAAAATATATACATTGCTGCAGCAAAAATGTACAGGTAATTCAGTATGATCAAAACAATTTCTCTCACTACATTTTTGTCAGACTTTAGCTCTATGTCCAGTCCGCACGGTGAAGCTGGAAACTCAGTCAAAATGGATTGGTACGCTATTTATTAGCGAACACTATTGAGTTGGGTCCAATTTCAAAGCTAGGCAGCGCTTACTATTTCCTATGATAATACAGTTTTGCTTTGGCGGGTCTTTGGTCCGTCAAGTTTTATATTCGATATAATTCGATATATTCGATGCATACACGTCATATATACAAGTCATATATACAAATAACAGTTTACGTAATTCTGATACTCCAAAAATTCTGAACTGGACCATATACAAAGCATAGGACTACAAATTTGAAATGGTCCACGAATAACGCTACAACAGCCGTATGCAAGTTATATAAAAACACTAGAACTAGCTCCTTTAAGCCATCATTTTGAGGAATGGAAACAATTTTGACAAACCCGTACGAAGATGAAACTAGTTGAGCCTCCGTAGCCGAGTGGTTGTTCACTCGCTACAAAGTGGAGGAACATGTCAAGTCTGGAGATGAACACAAAGTATCTCTAGCATCCTAATTTCTCAATGTTATCTCCGATAACAACTGATAGCCGTACGTACTAACAACAACAATGGACGTACTGATAGCCCTGTAGAACACCTCGGGTAAATGCTGTGGCAAATATTCAGTGTCAGCATCCCCTCCCCTCAAAGATGTAAACGTTCTGAGCTGGCGCTACCCTTAACCGGAGCATCGACTGGGATGATGTGGCTGTAAAAACATGAAACTACCGCAATCTTGGTTGGGCACAATCTCCCAAGATGAGAACAATATTCTCGTCGTATTCTGGTTAAGCCACCTTTAAAAAATTAACAGTAAAAACCCAGTGTGTTTAGTCAATTCATAGTCTTGTGTTGGTAGTTTACACTTTAATTTTATTTTTATCATATATTGATTACACTGGGCGAAGCTGTTCTATGTTCTTTTAGAGCAGCATAAAAAGATTGGGTGGCAAATACGGAATATGTGAATCATCAACAAGAAACAGATCAAGTTATCCTCAAGTTTCACTCTACAACGGGATATATTCTGTAGAAGTATGTGATTAAACAGCATTTTAGCTGTGATTTTTTTAAACACTAGTGTAACAGCGTGGCCGTGAGAAGGTGAAAGTTTGGGGACTTGGGAGAACAACCGGTACAAGTTCAGCTCTATTTATTAGCAAGGTCCTCCTGAGAGGAACGGGTTATATTGTAGATAGAATAACAAATAGACTAATATATGACGAGACGGGCCCCAGGAGAGGCTCTGGTTATAGGTTATAGTTAAGGGTCTCGGGAGAGACTCAGCTTAATTAAGACAGCGAGAGGGCTCTGGGAAGAGCACGGGGAAAGCTATTAACCTCCAACCGAGCGAAAACATGACTTGCAAATGTAGTGAGGTCCAAATAAAGTTATACAGGTAAAACCTTGCAATAATTATAGTTAGTCTGCCACTATGTCGCAGAACTGTGTTGTGGCAGCTAGTGTCTGCACTCCGAGCCGAGTAAAACTGAACTGAACTCAAAAATACAGAAAAGCCTAGTTTTTAAAGGGTGAAGTTTACAAAAAGAACTAGTAAAGGACAAAAAAGAAGTAGGACGTGACTAGTTGTTTAACAAAAGAACAAGGTTGTGACAACTGGGACGTACACTTTGAAAAGCCTTGAAAAACCCAGTTGTCGTTACAAATTTAAAAGTAATAACGAAAAAGGATGTAAAGTACAAAAGGTACGAGTTATTAAAGAAGGGTTGAAAAGGAGGTTTGAAAAGAAGGTTTTTAAAAAGGATTTTAAAAAGGGAAGAATTAAAGAAAGAATTTTTTTGTGGTGGGGGGGGCTAGTCGTCACACTAGTGCATTCAACAGTGGACAAGGGGGGAAAGGCAGCCCACAA
>JASAND010000341.1:0-18680 GCA_030248195.1 Trissonchulus latispiculum | reverse complement strand
GACCATCTGGATAAGGATAGTCGGCCAAGGATGAAACCTGGAAATCCTTGTCAGGGATCTTACTTAACCTCTCTTATTTAAAAATTAACGCACTGCGCAAAACATGTCTCAAACTGATCTTGCTAGTACTAAATTCTGCTGATAAATTTAGTTTTCTGATGAAATTATTTTAAAATTTTTCTTATTTGAAGATAAACCACCATCCTTTCATAAAAGTTCGAGTAATTCTATCGTTGACCTAACAGTGATCGAAGGTTAATTGTAATAAATTTATCAAAATTTCATATTAGTTGGACATTTGCTCATGTCGGTTCTCAGTTTTATCACATTAACCAGTCTCTCGATTTAGGGGATTTAAGATTCGTAGTTTTATTAGAATCTTCGAATAGATTGACTTCAAAACTTCAGTTCATAAACTTCAAAGTTCAATATTTAAGCTAGACATTCAAAAATTATCGATTTGAACTCAGTTAGTTTCAGTCAAAGCTACCATAATCCGAACGCTACCTTTATTACTTCACATTAAAACAGTACTTGCCAGTATGCAAATGCTTTGCTGAGTTCATAAAGTCGTCTTAGCTTGCCAATTAATATTTTTGAATCAGATTAGAGTTTGTTCACCCAAATCTAGTCTTCGCAATTACAAGTCAGAATACAGAATAAAATTTTCCAGTAGTCGATTACGTCAGCAAATAAGCAGTATGGGCCCCTTACCACCTATTTTCTGAATCCAAGTTTTGAGAATAAAATGTGACTACTGTATTCAAACTTGCGCTCATTTATCAACTTATCTAAACGTATTCTCGCTCTGTGTTAAAGTTCAGTTTAATCACTTGCTCTTTCTACTGTTCGAGTGTGATTTTCGAGCTGTGATCAGAATATCAATTCAAGCCGCAGTGCAGCCTTAGGGAAAGTTTCTCATTTTGCATTAAAACTAAAAAGTACGTCTCTTTGCAAATTGCGTACGTAAAACTTCTAATAATTTAAAATGCTAAGTCAAATCGCTCAAACCCAAGCGAGTGCTTTCACTTATCAAACCTTTCTGTAGCTTGCGGCTCTGACGGCAACTGGACACTCACTCAACTAAATTCCTGGAAAATTCACAAAAATCAGTTTAAAATTACTGCAGCGAATCCTATCATTTCGAACAAAATCCATGCTAGCATGAAACTGACGACCTCTCAGAGTACTAGTTCGGTTGTGCGCACTTACTTTCATAAAGCTCTATCGACAACTAAAATTCAAACTAGATGCACTGGAACAGATAATATCAGGACAGTGGGGACACCCGCAGGTCCCTAATCTCAGGTCACTACACCCGCAGCGTAGGACAAACAACGGCCTTAATCAGAAGGCAAAACTACATCACGCCTTATCAGAAGGCAAAACAAGCAGAAAAACTGTCTCAGGCGCAACTAGCTCAAATTAATCTTGCTCATGAAATGGCTTCACATAAATCTATTGGTACGCCAGTGTAATCTCAGAATCTTCATACTCAAAACTCTACGCAGCAGTGCATCTGTTTCATGCCGAAACTCAAAACTGAATTTACTCAAACTTAGCTTAGCTCGGACCTGTAAACTTAATAGCTTCTAACATCTTGATCTGCTAATGTCACTTACTTAGCTCAAGATGTAAACTCACTATAAAAGTTTGCAGACGCATAAATTCTTACAAAAACTGCGCAGCAGGTCTCGAAATTAAACTGAGAATTCTAGCAAACTGCTAATCAAAACGTTGCTAAATTACAAATCTAATAAGCTTTTCCTCAACTGCTTAGGTCTGGTCAGCTTACTCAGGAAACATCTGATGCCGCAACAGAATTCTAGAATCTATGACTGCTAGCTGTGCGCATTTTCAGGTTATGTTAAAAACTCAACTAGGTTTTCTAATTCAAATCTCAGCTCAAACAAATGCAAAAAATAGAAGGCTGATCTGTCTCACTCTGTGCTCTCAAAATCGTTAATCAGTCAGTCTGTATATGCCTATCGGTTGCGCCAAACTGGCCGAAGAACCTTTAAATGCGTATCACCCGTTTTCAGTTAAAATTCTGTCCGTTGAAATACGTGAATTCGAAAACACGCAGATTTGAACACCTATCAGAGCTCTGGTTTATCTGTCAAAAAATGATCATTTATTTTTATGCTCACGGAAATTTCAGTAGCCTTTTCTCTCTGAACAAAATTGTGCCTTCGGTTTTTGGTAACTCTTCCCTCCCTCTCCATCCGAACAATACACGATACAACACTACACAGCAGTAAGAGGAGGGGGGGTCACAAAACTGCTACTAGCCCAGGCTGAACCGGGAAACGCAGCATATATAACTCAGCAAATACTCAATTTGGCCCTGGTTAAAAAACGGGAGAACAAACACTAGGTCTGGCCAGGGAAGAACCTGGAGCAAACAAGGTGGACGGGAAACACAGTAAAAACTCCAAGACTGGCCTGCGCTAACCAGGAATCAGTCGAAACTCTAAGACTGGCCTGTGGAAAACCAGGAATCAGTCGAACACACTCTAGCCCAGGTTGTACCGGGAGTTAATATTCTTTGTCCAAGGTTGCACCTGGAGCTTACAAAATTACATTACAATAAAACAGTAATCAAAGTCAAGTCTAAGTCAAGAGCATGCACATACAAACCAAACTGTCCATCTGAAAGAGAGTCAGTATTTCGGCTTCAGAATCAAGGTTCGTCAGTTCTGATCAAGGCATCTGGTAGGATCCATCTGATAGAATCGGCTTCGTCGTCTTCGGGTTCGCCTGAGTTTTCTCCTCCGGCTGAGTCTTCCTTCGAGTTCTGACTGATCGTGGCACGGATCATTGAATTCCTGGCGGGTGGGATCGGTCTTCGCACGTCTCGGATTTCCGATTTTCTGGGGACTGGATTTGGCAGGTAGGATTTGACTGAGACTTCGGTGGCTCTGATGACGTACTGATGAGTCTGATCAGTGATGACGCTGGAGCTGATGACGCTGAGGGTGATAACCAGGAGCTGATAGGAGCTGATGATTTTCATTGCTGATGGGTCTTCGAGTCTTCGGATTCTTCGCCTGGGCTGTGGCTGGCTGATTGACTGGCAGTTTCTTCGGATCTAGAAGTAGACAGAGCCAACCACGCTCTGCTACCAAATGTCACGAGGCCTTGAGGTCCTTCAAAAGTTCTGTTGTGGAAGCGTGGAAGTCTGGTCCGTGTAGGCCTTATGACGGTTAGGGTTGTGGATCGTTGCTCGTCTTAGGCATCATTGAACACTAGGCTTTTACTATGAAGCAGAGGGCAAGGTTATATATAACAAAGACAAGATATAGAGTTCAGTTCACGGGTACAGGTAAAGGCAAGGACAATGCAACGAGCAACCAGGACAGCACAAAGCCCACCAGCCAATGACTCAAAACACAAGCTTTTATACCTTCAGTAGCTCCGCCTCTCACGTGCTACAGTATCTCTCCTTTCTAATTACTTCTTGTCAAAAAGTCGAAAGCTCTCTCCGTCAAAAAGTATAAAAAGTTAGGCGGCCTCTTTCAAGCCTTTCGCTGACGAAGCTTTGACTCACACTTTCAGGCTTGTTTCGTAATAGTTCAGGAAACATAAAAACTTGAAAATTCGAGCAAAATATTCATCAACTGTCAGACACAAGATACAATTCCAAGAACTAGCATAGTCACGACGCTTACGAAAATCCCTAACCAATAAGAAAGCATCAGCACAGCTCGTGCTTATACGTAAGAGTCTACATAACTTCAGCCTCCCTTCGAAAACTACCATAAGTCTCAGAAGCGAAATAAAGTCCTACGAAAGAAAGTTGGGACTTAGAATAATTTAAAGAAGTAAGGTACCTACGCTTTCAGATAGAGTATGATGAAACTGTTAATTTTAATAATTTTGATACGTAAGAATATTAATTTTGATAATGAAACAGTAAATTGTTTAGCTATTTTTACGTACGAATTTGTACACCTGTGACACTATATTGTGTTAGGGCTGATCACCCGATTTATAATCCGGGTTAGCGATAACAAAGAACAAAGATTATTCGACAATTTCAGATGGAAAGTGACAGTTTCTGAGTCTGTTCAACCAGTCGTTGCTGAACACTGTTAACTGTGTTCTGAATCTGTTGTACTTGATTCAGCACTCCTGGCAAATTCAGATTACCCACTTGTCCACCTGAAATACACAGTTGACAATTTGACAATTTAGGCATTATTTGCATTCTAATTTTAGAAACAGATGACGATATTGAAGGTTTAAAGTTAAGAAAATAGCTATTTGACATTTGCCTAGTATTATAGCCTAACGAACAACTGCCAATTGAGACCGTTTGGGCCTTTCTTTCCAGCTAGTTTAAACGAGTTAACGGAATCAAGATTGACTCAATCCTTTTCATGCGCAAGATTAACAACCGAGATAATTCTTTTAAGCTCGACTCTACATTCGCTCGTGAAACGAGTCTTACATATCGCATCGCAAATATTGCGTTGATCTGTGGAATAGGCACCGGCCGGACAGCCACGATCGAAGCAGAGAACGCACTGTTTCGCTTCTTCGTCGCAAATCAGACCAAGTTTCGAGTTGGGCTCTGAAAAGCAATTCAGCAACTGGATAAAATTATTAGAAATTATAAATTATAAATAAATTGTAATATTTGCGATTTGTTTTAATGCCAAGCCTAATTAATTCTACATTTACATACCCGCTAGGACGCACACAAAATCAACAATTATTTCTCCTTTTATGTGGCCTCCTCTTTATGTGGCGAATAGAAGACTCATACTTTTATAGCTCCGAAGGAATAAAGTTAATATAATGTTTAAATTATATTCGTTGAAAGAAGAGTACTTAAAATGTGTGACAAGCGTTGTAGGCCGGAAACATGATCTGCACAATGATGTTTACCCCCCCCCTCGCAAGCTGGATCCCAGACCCCCCCTCACATCAGTACCCCGTTTACACAATTGTGTACTCTCACTCGCTTGTATGTTTACGTGTTTAAGCTCGAAATTGATTAAGGGAGGTGTCCATTTTTGGGCTATTTTTCCGACTTTCTCCGATCTCGCTGATTTTTACATATTTAGTGTATATATATTAACGAGTTTTTAATATTAATGTCGTAAGTCTTACGGTTATCGAGTAATTTCACCTCAAATTTGATGTTTCATGCGTGGAAAAGCAGAAAAAGTTGTCATAAACATGATGCTAAATTCATGTTAAATTTTAATCCTTCAAAAATTAATTAAAAAATTTAAAGGCCTAAATTAAAATTCTAATTCCAAGATACCGCAGTCTAACATTTCAGCGTTATTTTCATGGAAAATTTATCGAAATTCATCAATGTTAGCCAAATTTTTTGGCTCACGCGGAAAAATGACAACTTTTTCCACTGCCTATGTTTAACACATGAAACCTCTAATTTGAGGTGAAATTGCTCAATAACCGTAAGACGTACGACTTTAATTTTAAAACTCGTTATAAATATACCGACAAAATATATATGTAAAAATCAGCGAGATCGGAGAAAGTAAAAAATGGCTAAAAAACGGACCCCCCCCTTACTGCTGATAGAACGTTTTGGGCTTCTACACTTAAATATACAAGTGAGTGAGCGTACATATTTGTTTACTGGGTACGGATTTGTTGGAGGGGGTTACTGTGCACTGGGATCGTCCTACTTGTGGGAGGAGGGGGCGTCCGCCGTTATCGTCCAGATAATGTCCCCGGCCTAATGACTAAGAGTGACGCTTGGCACACTCTTACTTATATATATATACTCTCTCTACGGATTCCTAGAATAAATAGCCTATGAGATGCTCTGCATATTAAGGCCGAAATCTTGGGGGACGGGGTGGAACGACTCACGGTTACCATTGTTAACCATGTGTTTATTTATATGCATTTGTCATTTGAACTAATACGTATCTGACTGGCTAATTGCCTAGCTTATGTTCAAACAGTTTCACGTACGTACATATACAACAATAATTGAGCTGTTTATTACCTATGTTTCCTGCTAGCTGATGTTTAGGAACTTGAACAACTGACAGCACAGCTGTTTCTCCGGTGATCACTGATAACAATAAATATATAAATTAATATATATTAAGATATTTCATTGGAAGCTTGTAATATATAAATAATAAATATAAGTTTTAAAAATATATTTCACAGGAATGTAAGAAATTGTTACGTCAGCACCTGAGGCTCGAACAAATTTTCTAAACTCTAAACAACAATTTAAAGCATCTGGCTTTTTTCTGGACCAAAGTATCTGAAAGGGGCGATTCTGGGGCGACCCAATCTAAGAAATTTAATTGTCACTCCAGCCCCTGCCTCAGATGGGTTTCGAACCCACGACTTCCGGATTAACGCTCCGACGCTCTGTCAGCTGAGCTATCGAGGCTAATGTCAGAAGCTAGGAGGAGTTCGCATCTAAACTGAAGTGACAGTGAATTAGTAATGCGTTATAAGCTAGTTGGAAGCTTGTAGTATCTCTCTAGGTCAAAGTTAGTAAACCATTACGACGGTTTTAGAATATCAACATTCAACTAGATATTTATGCGCCACTAGAATGCACGGATTTCGGAGCGCTTGGTTTTTCGTTTTCATTGTACAGAAAATCACTGAATTAGCTTTCCTTCCCATGAGGTCCACAAAATGTGTGAATATGAGAGAAAAATCGGTGATGGTCGTAAAATTGGCGCCCTCCCGGGCTTAATGCTTTCCTAGTTTCTTTGTTTTAAAGAAAGCATTAAGCGAATGTTTCATTGATCACGTATATACCAAAAATAATGTATGCTTACTTTTCTTTTCACATCCAATCAAGCAAAAGTTTTTCTGTGAGTATAGTTCCAGATTGGCTGGGCAAGTTCCTTTAGTCGCCGAACATGGATAGCACTGCCCTCTAAGGCACAAATAAGGATCTAAAACAATGATTTAACTACGTAATCTTTCAAACCAGCCTGGCAAGAAAAAAGAACGAAAAAAGTCCTGTGCCACCGAAGTCCGAAAAATTCGATCCTCCGGTGGGACTCGAACCCATGACAATTCGCATTCTAGGCGAACGCTCTGCCAACTGAGCTACGGAGACATATTCGCGCCAAGCTACATCGAAGTCCGTGTACCATTCATTCTTTTAACAGGGTTCATGCGACCTGGAAAAACCTGGAAATACCTGGAAAACCCTAGAATTTGGGTAAATACCTGGAAAAACCTGGAAAAACCTTGAATTTAGTGATTGATTGCAAAATTTCGCCAAAGTTCTTATATTTACCATTGAAATTTAATAAAACTGCTCGAATTGTGATTTTGTGTATCCCGGTTTGTCAGCTTTTCATTCTTGTTTTGTACATAGTTTTCTACTTGGCATTATGTGTTTTATAGCAATACGCCTTTCCTTACACTTTTTATTTTAAATTTTATTTTCATAACACAGAAAACTGAAAACTTTCCCCTAAAAGGCGAACATTACCAATAATTACGATTATCGAAAATTATACTGAAAATTTATCCAGTAGGTCCTTCTTTAAAAAATTTTTCTTCTTTTGTGGAGCTCCTCACCCACCCTCCCAAATTTCCCGTTGGTTGCACGATGTTTTAAAAAAGTCTACGCATTTACGCAATCAAGCTTAAAAATACGCAGTCGGAAAATTCGGTTATTGGAATTTCAAGGGTGGGCTAAATTAATTTCTTGATACAATTTGCTGTAGTTTGGACGCTAGCTTCTTCTTGGGGGGGGGGTGGAGCTGCCTCCCCTAGGCCCCCGCTTATTTCTTCGATTCTACATTCATTCTTTTGTCTGCAGTTGCTTATATATTTTCTGCCTAGGCACATGTACTATGTATATGTGTTGTTCTGTTTCTGTTTTGACTTGGACATAGCAAACTAAAATGCGAAATCTTCTTAACTGTTCAAGCAAAAGAATTCAAAATTTTTAAGAGCAAACTTAATCCAAAATTAAAAATTGTCTTCAGTTTTTGGGGGACTGCTCCCCCAGACCCTTGCGCAGGCGCGTAGCCAGGGGGGGAGGAGAATCTGAGGAAGTCCCCCGAAATTGTTGACCCTCCCAGGAATTTTCGTGCCATGTGGAAAATTTTTTTCATAAAATTTTCGCGCCGCCGGCGCGAAATAAGAGCATTAGACCATCGTAATACCTGTTTAGTAGCCCAGAATGAGTACCAAATACTCTACTCTGACCAGGTATTACATTATTTGGGTGCATAGAACTTGAAAGTGTTTTTATTGCGTTTATAACGCCAAGCGATTTTTTAGAAATTTACGCCATCGTAATTAAAAATTTGTAATAGGACTGTAAATTGTAAAAAGAGTAAATATATATTAAAACAATTTTACATTCGTTAGTCATTCTGTAGTTTTCAGACTTTTGAAGAGTTTTTTTTACACTTTTTAACACTAGATTTGTATTTTTAACACTTTAACACTACTTTTTTGGATTTTAACGAATTACAAATTTTGTGAAGATATTTTTATTTTTAGCTTTAATATTTCCAAAAGTTTGATTGAAAATGCCAATAGTTACCGCACGATGGGTACCGGAAAACCCGATACGTTCAAATATTTTTGAGAACTTTGCGAAAACGTTGACAATTTTTTGGAAGTTTTCCGAATTAATTTAAAAAATTAAAAATTTTTTAAAATTCTTTGAAGCTGTCTAGATTTTTATTTGTAGATTTAAAATAATGTTTAACTCTTTAATTCGTTAAAGTTTGAACTTTGTAGCGCTCCAAAAGCCAGTTTAAAGCCATTGGCATAATCGAAAAACGGTTAAAACACTGGAAAAGTCGAAAAACTAGTTTTCCGCATTTTTTCCGGAAAAACTCAGCCCATGTTTACCCTTACTTTAATGTCAGGACAGGGACCTGGTTGTCAGGCTTGAGTCTAGTGCATCGCTGGTTTTAAGGCCCTGGTACCCCAAAAATGCTCCAAATTTACACAAATTTGATCAAAATTTAATAATACAAAACCTGGAAAATTGCCGCTGAAAACCTTGAAAAACCTGGAAAAACCTGGAAATTGAAACTGAAAAGTCCGCATGAACCCTGTTTTAAAGACTCCTGTAGAAACTACAGGAATTCATGTAGTTTTCTACAAATGTGTTCCGGTGCGGTCTGCCACTAGCGGAGCTTCCTGTGTTTTCCACAGAGTAACTTTGTATTTTTATCGGCCTCTCGAATAGTAAAAATTACAAAAATTACAACAATTTCCTGTAGTAAATACTAATGAAACCTGTACGTTTTACAGGAGTTTCTTGTAGAAACTACTAAAGAAACCTGTAGTTTTTTCGGTTTCTTCGACAATCCTAAATGAGATACCAAACCCGTAGTTTGTACAAGACAAACCCTGTAATTTTTACTGGAGCGACCTGTATTCTGTTATTTCTGTTAGAATTTCATGTTTTAAATATTTTAATTATCGAAATATTAGGGAATGGTCCAATTTCTTACCCTACCCATTGTTAACAGTTTTCAAAATGAAAAATTTTTTCATATTTTGGATGTCATATATGTTTGTTCACCACACTAATGACACTTTATGAGGCGACTGGCGGCGAAACTATTTTCACTTATTTTGTAAAAGATTTTTCCAAAGCATCCTAAAGAACTTAGTTCTACACTTCTCCACTGATGAGCCGCAAGTGTTTGAACCAAGTCTGGCAGAGGTCGCATGCACTACTAATATAGGAATTTAATGTGTTTTTACGTGTACATATGATAACTGGAAAATGTTGGAATTAGCACGAGAGTGTATTTTATTTATTTCTTTAATATTGGACGGGCTTCTGTTTTTGTTCACTTCATCCCAGAAATAAATTCCGAAAAAGGAAAAATAGTGGTACGTAATCTAACTTGTTTCTATAATTAATAGAAAAGGGGGGCAGGTACGGGGGGGGAGCGGCCACTCCTAAACTATCTTCGGCAGAGAGCCGCCGTTGTAAAAAGTCGCCCACAGGATGTTGAAAGACCGAAAATTTGAAAAATTCGAACACTTTCTGTCTTCAGAAACGATGATCACTGTCGCCTTAATATACTCAATTTGCGTTATCAGCGTAGAGTAAACCTGTATACCAGTGAAAACTACAAGTTCCATTTGTATAGAATACTCACACATGGGCATTGCCTAGGTGTAGGTTGACTACGCGACGACGCAAGCCAAGCCGCCAGGGACTACGCACGCGGCGAGCGGAGCGAGCCATGCGCTTCAAAAATGACCACGCACTACTGGAGTTTTAGAAGGAGAGCATCAATTTTAACTTAATTTCACTTTAACTGAAACCTACGTAACCTGAAATTTTCAGTTATCTCTGATAATAAATATATACACGTGTTTCAGGTACTTTTTGCAGAAAAATTCAAAAATTTTCGGCGCGAAATTGCCTTCATTTTTACTAAGTTTACCCATATTGCGGCGTTTTAAAACTTTCAATAGCAACTTTTTTAACATTTTCAAAAATTGTCGCGCCGTCGGCGCAAAATTTATTTCATTTTTGCTCAGTTTACCCTTATTTCAGCTTTTTCAACCTTTCAGTAACAATTTTTAACATTTCCAAAACTCTTCGCGTCTTCTGCTAGAAATTGACTTCATTTGTACTTAATTTATCCTTATTTCAGCGTTTTAAACAGTTTAACAGCGTTTTCAACATTTTCAAAAATTTTCGCGCTGTCGGTGCGAAATTTACTAGATTTTTGTTTAAATTATGTATATACGCCTATTTTTGCCTTTCAAATCTTATATAATTCTAAAAATGTTTCAACTTCTGGGGAGCTTCGATTCCCAAAAGTTTTCTATGTGCGCCACTACATGTAGCGTGCAAATTGTAAATTTGTCCAAACTAAGAATTTCTTCTGCCGGCTTCAATTGACTACGCAAAGCTGCTGCCAGTATAGGCTGTGGAAATCCAGTCTGCCCATGTCTGAATACTAATCTAGTAATCCATTCCATTCTATCAAAGTGTATCCGGTAAAAACTACCAACGATGTTCTGTAGAAACTACAAGAAATATCATTTTCTACAAGACCTTTTGTATTTATCATGTACAAAAGTGATTCCTGTAGTTTCTACTGGAACTTTTCTAAGAGTGTCGTACCGTACCTAAGCAAGATCTTTCGAAAACAGGGAGGTTGCCTTTATGATGCTTTTTTGGAAAACAGCGAGAAAATGGGTGACAATTCGACGCCTTATCCTCATTTTAAGCAGGTGTGAACGTACTTTAACGCTAAAATTATGAAAGCAATGTGCGGTGTGAGCGAACATCTCCTCTTTTATCTAGTTTTTTATGGAGTGGTCACTGCGAGAAATTTCAAAATGTTTTGCTGCCGGCAGATTTTTTCTATCGTATCTTGTGCAATTGAAAAAACCCTATAAATTGTAATTAACAGTGGTTTCAGTATTTACTTTACTTTTTTCGGCTGGGAGTGCAGATTTGGCAGAGATTACCGTTGCATACTGTTGTCAGGAAGTTGATACTAATTTATTTATTTATTTATTTATTTATATATAAAGAGTACATGGTAATTATATAATAGCTAACCAACCACCAAGCGATGGTTGGGTCAACAATAATTTAAAGTAACTATATTACTGCGGTTTTTTTAGGCAAAAACAAGTGGGGGGGGGGGGAAGAGTGGGTGGAGGAGGTCCAAAAGTGGGGGGGATAAAATGAGCTAAAATGCCAAAAATACAGTATAAAAAGCCTGCTTTCTACATATACTGCTATAATTAAGCTTAAAAGTGCTCAAAAATTAAGTTTTGGCACCGAAATAGACGATTTTTGACCAAACATAAAATTTTTGAAAATTGACCAAAAATCCTAAAAATTTGGCAATTTCTGGGCACCTTAGGGTGAGTGGGGGGGAAGCCCAAAAAGGTGGGGAGGAACGAGTGTGGGAAGAGGTCGAGTGGGGGGGGGACCCAAAAAGTGGAGGGCGCCCCCCACCCACCCCCCCCCAGTAAAAAATCCCCAGTATTATATCTTACTGTTTTTATCTGTCTTAGCTGAGCCCAGATAAATCAGAACTAAGGTCAGCAAGAAAGAGAACTTTGCCATAAGGAATCCCGAAATCCTTATTAAAAATTAATATATCAAAAAATCTGACTTATTGAATGACAAAATGTCAAACAAAACTAAACAGAACAAGCAGGCCCCTAACAGGGGCATTATTCCTTCCAGGTGTCTGGCACTTTTCTGTTTTAAATCCTATAGTATTCTGTTAAAACGTTTGACAAAAAGTTTGCCCTACTCAGGCAAACTCTCCAGCATTCAGGGAAAATTGGGCACAGCATACCAACAGCCCAGCATGTACACATTTCAGATTACTAGCAATTACTTCTTCAAATTGGTACCGATAGCATATCTTGCACCATGGTTGCTCCGCTTCCGCATGCTCAAACTGACTCAAACAGGGTCTTAGTCAAAGAAAAGTTTTGCCAGTCAATTTTTTGTTCAGATTTGCGCAATATATATTTGATACTGATTCAATAATAAAAGTTTGTGCCTTTAAAGTAGCCTAAGAATTCGTGGCCGGACGGAGCAATAGCGGATACAGAAGAACACCTATATACTGTAGTAATTTTCGTTTCTCAAATGCTAGTTGTAGCTCAGATTATAACTCATATTTGCAACCTTCAAATTCACTGCAATTAGAAAATTCAGACCTAATTTGCATATTCTCTTGCTCGAAAAAAACGTCTTAAGCTAGGCCATGTGATAAAGATAGGACTACAAAGTTGAAATCTTACATAAACAACGTTGAAACACCATTTTCCGTAACAATGATTCCGTCTCCAGACGGAATAAAAATAGCTGCTACAAATTGCTTCCCAAACGAATATATATGCGTACAGAAACAAAAATTGTTGGAATTAATAGCTCAATATTTATTTAATGAATTTACGCTATTATGTAAATTAGGTTTTTCTGAACGACAGAGATAGCTGTAGGTTTTGAACTTCCTCATTAAATTTTAACTTGAGCTACGAAATGGTGGGTGTCGAATATTTGCTGTTTGCGCATTTTGTTGTTGTTTAAAAACGAGGAAAAGATTATATACGTAGTTATATGTAGAAATCAGAGCCTCATTTATCATACGTATATATATGTATAACTGAATGGCTCAAAATGGGAATATTACCCCTTTAGGGGCGAACTGTCGAACTTTTTAAAAGTTTCTGCTAATCTCTTTGCACCCCTCTTGATATACTGCCTAACGTTTGTAACCTCTTCAACCGCAATCCGTTTATACGTATTACTTGGTTTGGCTTGCTTTCTATAGCCGTCCTATGAACACATGCATAAGCTAGATACAAGCTGAATCTATGAAGCTTAGCATGTGTACAAGCTCTAGGTTAGTCTTTCCCTCCCCAGTTACCATTGCTGTGTATCTATTTTCTCCATAAGTTATAGAATGCTAGTCAATCTTAGTTTGCGTGTTTCCCCTTTTTTCCTCCAATTTTCTGTTTCCTGAATTAGAAGTCTGGTACCTGTTACTGCAACAAATTTTGACTTCATGTAAGCATAACTTAAGAGTTTCCACAAAACGTTTTGTAACATTGAGCCTGGTAACATGCGTTATGCTTACCTAAAAACAGTTATCCTATTATACAGAACATTCCAGCAGTTAATATTTTTTGCAAAAAATTTAATTTAAATTTGCTATGCTGTGCAATGCTATTTATTGCCATCCAACAGATTACATCCTTGCTATCCATTAGATACTAATTACGATACAAACAGATGAGGTTGGCCCGCGTGGTGGCTACTTGTTACCCGACCACGAATACACAAGATCACTGAGAATATGTTAAGCTTGCCATACGATTCTTAAAGTGGTGATTCCTTTTGGAGACATCAACATTGAGTCATGATTACTCATTCATTACCTGAAGTTAAAAATCCATCTTTACATCAAAATGGAGCTTAACATTTTCTCTTTCTAGTGAATACAAAAAACTAATTTTAGACTTCGAAAAAATTTTAATAGATTTTTGAAGAAGTGAAATTTTTTCCTATTTTTTGTAGACTGAAGTAAATTTTTTCGAGAAACATTGATGATATCATTCGATACTTTCATCAAATCTATACCTGGGGACTATTTTTTGATTGTTATAAAATCTCTCTTCGTAATGGAGATGTTAGCAAAAATGTAGCGCAACCTAGTTTTGTATACTTTTTTCAACCTGGGAAAGCGACTTCTCTAGCTTGAATGCAGCAATCGGGGCAACTAAGAAAGGGTCCTGGGGTATTTTGTGTAAGCACATCTGCTAAGTGGCAACCCTCTAGCATGCATACTAATTGTTCCACAATCGCTGAAAAAATTTGGTCATATTTCTGCAAAAACTACATTTTTAATGAAAGCAGCCAATGAGATAGCAGTTAGAATATGATTATGCCTCATATAACTGGCATTTGTGAGACCTTCAAACGGACACCCCTAGTTTAATTATACGGTTTGATAGTTCAGGAAACAATTGATTCTTTGATTTCTTGAAAAATGACAAGTTCTGGACGTCAAAATAAGAAAATTGGTAATATCTCACGATAGCGAAAAGCTAGAAAGTTACTTTAAAAAGCAAAAATGTAGAACACAAGATCTTTCGAATGAATATAATCACTGATATGCAGCTACTGCTAATGCTGAATGCTAAAAGGAATGCTGACAGAACTTATTTTGGAAAGTTTCATTAAATTTCGTTTGGATTTGTGCCGTAAATCAACCATACATACCCAAAAGGAAACTTGGATATTGAGTTCGATGCAGCAACCTTCGCAGGTAGATTATTCCAATATCTCACAATTCTTTCACTAAAAAGTGTTTTCTGATATCTAGTCTTGCCCGAGAGTAGACTTATACAATTTATACATGTGACCCGTCCCTTTGTGCTACCGTAATTTGCCATATCAAAAACTGAAGTAGCATCAAGCTCTTTATTTTATAATTCAGTATTGAAGGGTTCTCGATGCACCCAGAAAATGTTAGGAGCCGTCAAAGGGGCGCCCCCGTCAAAGTCGGGCGAAGTAGGAATTTTTGCTAAACTTTCATTGCAGAAAGTCAACTAATTCATTTCTAGGTGCAAGAGTTGGTTCTGAGACGAACTTCACTATAATTTAATCTGCATAACCTCCCCCATGTCACCTGGCTTTGCCGCCTGACGAATTGCTGCCCATGCTGGAATCGTTTAAAATAAGCACGGAAACATACACTCTTAGAAATATTCCTGTAGAAACTACAGGAATCACTTTTGTAGATGATAAGTACAAAAGCTTTTGTAGAAAATACAGGTTGAGTCTTGTAATTTCTACAGGTCATCGTTGGTAGTGTTTACCGGACATACTTTGGTAGAATTGGTTACAAATTAAGACCAGTATTCAGTACAAATGAAACCTGTAGTTTTCACTGGTTTACAGGTTTGCTCACAGGAAAGTACTCGATACGCTGATAACGCAAATTCTGTATATAAGGGCGACAGTAGTAATAATTTTTGAAGACTGAAATTTTTGAATTTTTTCAAATTTTCAGTCTTCCAACACCCAGTGGGTGATTTTTTTGTAACGGCCGCTCCCTGCCGAAAATATTTTGGGAGCGGCCGCCCCCCACACCTGCCCCCCCCCTCTGAAATAACAGGTCTCTCCAGTAAAATTTACAGGTTTTGTTTTGTAAAAAATACAGGTTTGGTATCTGATATAGGATTGTAAAAAAAGTCGAACCAAACTACAGGTTGCTTTTGTATTTTCTACAGGAAATTCCTGTAATAAAAACTACAGGTTTGCTTAGTATTTTCTACAGGAAACTCCTGTAATTTTTGCTATTCCAGAGACCGGTAAAAAATACAAAGTTACTTTTGTGGAAAATACAGGAAGCTCCGCTAGTGACTGACCGCACAGGAGCACTTTTGTAGAGAGCTACAAGAATTCCTGTAATTTCTACAGGAGTCTTTTTAAGAGTGTAGCACAAAATTTGTCGAATTCTCCATTCCGCCAAATGCCAGCCGGGATTTCATTTGAATTACTACTCCAAATTATAGTGGGAGTGGAGAGGGGGTAAAATGAACCAAAAACCGACTCCCCCTCAATTTTGAATATTCCGGAGCAAGCGGGAAAAGAGGACTTAATTCCTGTTCCTCTGTTATTCCTCTATAACAGCGCAGCGAGTTAAACGAGTTAAAGGTGTTAAAATTAACTCGGTCCTTTTCGTTAAGGAGTTAAATAGTTAACGAGTTCACTGCTAATGTGCCTATATACTGGGTTACGAGAGTAAATTGATCTCTTGTTTAGCTTATTATGCTATCTGCCTCTGCTTACGAGCGCCTATTTACTGCTGAGAAGTTAGAACTGAGCATTGAGGACTCTGAAAGTGAACCCTACAAGTCAAAGTATGCCGCCAGAGAGATCTGGGAAGAGGAATTGACAAAGCTGATTGATGATATTGATAAAGAAGGTTGGTCGATTTTTGACTATAGAATAACTGATTTTTTAATTTTCCTGCTGGTCAACTCAAAATTTCATATTTAGAATTGTCCTATTTACCCCTGTCGACAATTTTCCAGAGGCTAGCTTACATATATAAAATGTTTATGTACTGTATAGGTTCTTGCCTATCACTCTTGCGGCTTACGCTGCTATTAATTCCTAAAATTATACACAAGTAACAAATTTTATGTCCCCTTGTTGTCGTGATTTAATCTTTTTTTAATTTCAGCAAACCCTGACCCAGATTCTGTCCAGCTATGCCGCTGCGTTGCGGCCAGTCTTGCCTTTAAACTGGGCAGCAATCTGATTGCTACTGAAGAACCTCCCGGGGCCGAAGAAAGACTGCGACAATGTCTGAATTATCTGGAGCGAGCGGGTTCGGATCCCGATGAGAGCCAAGTGGTGGATCGAATCTCACTGCTGAGAATTCTTTGTCTGAATCTTTTGGGATTCCTGAGGACAGAACGTGGCAGTCCAAATGATGGCCTGGAATTCCTGCTCCAGGCTGAGAGTTCCTATAAGGAGTGAGTTAGTAGGTGGCCCATGTTGTATATATTCCTGTAGTTGATTTTCTCCCCAAACATATTCCGGGGTGGAGGGGTTAATCAGGCAAAAAGGGAGGGGGTCGTCGGCACCCCCAAAACCCCTTTCCTGGATGCGCCCATGCACCAGGGCAATTTATAGGTTTAAGCCTTGGTTTACCATCTTTAAAATTAAGTTATGAAAGGTCCAATGTTTGCTTGCATTGCAGTTTGTGCGTTGTGGGATTCAAATTGAATTCCGACTTAACAGTTTGTTTTACGTGATGTTTCGTGGTTGTATCTGAATAGTAGGGGTAGTACGCACGGATCGCATGGTATTTATGTAAAACGGCTGCTGCAGTATTGCTCAAAGTCGACATTTACATTTAACTCTCAGTTGTTTTGTAGTTTGTAATTGTAAAAATATATTTAGAATATTTCAAAAGCTTTTTGCGTTAAGATATAGCTTTCTGGTTATTGTATTAATCTACTTATATTTCAGTTACAAGGAGCTTCACTCCGATCTGGTCCCTTGGGATCTTCACAGACTGTGGTCCAAAGCGGCTGGTCTGAAACTTCAGTCCATTTCTCCAGAAGAAAGTGGAAATCTGTGGCAACAGTTGGAAGAAGCCCATACCTATACCCTGTACTATCTAGCTCAAGTTAGTATTAAAGTGGCTAATCTATCTAATCAAGGCTTTTCCGGAAGTGGCAGGGGTGCGTAAAACTGAAATAAATACTCATAACTCAGGTTTTCAGGACTACGGTTCTGATTTGGTTTGAAAGAAGATGCTGCATTTACAAGACTAGTTTAGCTGTTTTAGAAAATATTGGGTTAGAAATTTTGAGTACGGAATTATTCTCGCAAAAAACTTTTTTCTTTTATGCGTTTTGAATATTTTGGAAAATGAAAATCTTTACCACTGTGTGGGATATTACCCATTAGGGCACTAGTAGCTAGCTGCGCAGCAGCGCAGCACCGAAAATTACACGCGGTGTTATCTTCATATGTGTGACGTAAAGTATATTCTATTTGATGAAATTATACAACTTTGAACTATCGCGACAATTCTCTTATTCATGAATGATGAAAGTGATTTCTTTTTGGGCTAGCTACGCCAGTAGCACAAAGTATATATAAGCGAGAAAAGTGTAGGCTTCAGTTCAGTTGAAGTGTCAGCGAAGTTGGGGTCGGGTGTTCTACGAGTGGGTAGGTGTGACTGAGTGAAGGTTTAGGTATTTGGGAGCGGGTAACGCCCTCCCTTGTGTACTTTGTATCCACTTATTGTGCTCTCTTGTATTTTTATATTAGTTTCGTATGGTTATTCTAGAACTGGTATGAGCGTTTTGTATTTGGTACAGTAAAGTCTAGCGGTATTTAGTCTATCAGCTTTAGGGACGGTCGCTTAGGGCCCATAGGTGATTCTATCTCAACTTACTCGCTAATCTACGATACGCTTGCATCTTCTCTCAATCAGCTAGGACTAGACATCACACACTGAGCACCTACTTGCAATCATTTAGTGAAGTCCAACACAGTTTCTTATCGAGGTACATGCACAGTACTTCACAACTGCACTGTACGACACAGTGATTCGTCTGCCGTCAAATTTTGTGTCTCATTTCCTTGTGAATGGTCGTTCCTTGACAGAACCTTGAACCCAGCAAGCTTTCCAGCCAATCCA
>JASAND010000339.1:0-14210 GCA_030248195.1 Trissonchulus latispiculum | reverse complement strand
ACCAGCATGGATATTCTGGTTATAACAGAATGTGTAACATGAAACATGCAACATACGTAATAGTACGTTTAGCAAAGGCATGTTATTGTACAGTAGGGCGGAGATGCCCTACTGTCATAATTTTTTAGTATTTAAAAAGATTCTTTATTCAAAATTAACCCGTGTCTAAGTATTGTGTTTTCGCTAAAAATGCCCCGTTAGCCCATAATTTGTATTTGAAATAGTTTAATTGTCAGTATTTGCTCAAAGATAGATCATGTATTTCCCTAGTTACGCCTAAAATTTTCACTCAAAAGTTTGACAAAATTTGATTGGCTGGAGCCACGCCCTGTCACATGATTTAGTAATCACTATGGCGGCCTAAAGCATTCTTTCACTCAGTCTTGTTACGTTTTTTGCGTGAACTGGTCGGTCTCTATTTCGTCTCCGGTTGATTATCAAAATTCACGGCATCTATTTCGGCTCTTTGGTCGGGACTCTCAGCGCATTCGAAATCCGGGTTAGGATACTAGAGTTGCCTTCAGCTTGGCGACAGACTGAAGGGGGCCTCCGGCAATTCAATTCGAGCCCGTGTTGGCCTATTATATTTTAGCTAAGTTTTAGAATTGGTTAGTTCGGTAAGTAGGGAACCTAAAGCTTAGGTTTTGGGTAACGTAGTGGGAGTGAGTTACGTTTCACGAGTATATGGTGGTTTTCCTGTTATGCCTAGGCTTGTCAAAGGTCGGCCTGGTACAGTTTGTCCAGTTTGCGTATCCAGCCTTTAGCGCACAGTAAAGGTCTTTGGCTGCCCATTATCCAGTCTCTGGGGCCACAACTTTACATTTTGTATATGCTTAACAATGTTCTTTTCATAATCGGGTTTTGATTTTACAGACGCATTCACTTCATTAACATGTTACAGTAAAGGAAAACCAATATTATAGGTTTCAGGTGAGCGAGGGGGCGCCTGGGAAATTTTTCACTTTTATAAATGTCTGGAAAACCAATAGAGATCCAAAATTTTCCCCATGTTGTCAGCAATAAATAGGGGTCTCTTGCGACCCCCCAGCCATAACTTTTGATTTTTTTCACCAATAACCTTGAAATTTTGTATGGGTACATACTGCAGCCTCATAAATACAAAAATTTTAAAATTTAAAATAAATACATAAATACATTTGCGTTGAATCTTAACCAGAAAATGAAAACTATGGGCACTGAGAGTCTGAAATCTTTATATTAAAATCTAAAATTCTCCATGCTCCATCTACTGTAAGTGATTTATCGCTGCTGCTATTATTTTTGGAGGGAGAGGGTCAGACTGTGGGTTACAAATCTCGGTAAGAAGGAAAATCTCAGTAAAACAAGGTTTACAGATTCTGAGTTTTACTTTACATTTTTGCGTTGCCCACTTTTCCAAAGGAAAGGCAACACCTTGTTATTGGTCTGTGCTTATTGGGTTGCCGCTTTTTACACAAAAAAGGCAACCCTTTCATCTGGGTATGTCCGTTTATTATTATTGTGTTGCCCACTTTTCTAAAGAAAATGGCAAAACCTTGTTATTGGTCTGTGCTTATTATTATTATTATTATTATCCGTCTGTCCCCCCCCTAGATCTCGAGATTGGGAAGGGGTACAGGGCTGGTTGATACTTTATTTTGAAGCCCTTGACCAGGACATCTCTGGGAAGCAAGATGGCTCCGATACCTTCCGGATTCGAATGGCGAATCCCGGAATTTTTAAAATGGTAAGGGGGGACCAAGGGAAACGTAAAAATTTTTGCTTAAATGTTGGTCATAGGGTAATTCGACCACGCTGATTTGGAAACTGAAATCAAAATTTCCGGAAATTTTACGGATTTTGAGATATTGGACCCGGAAAATCCGGATTTTGAAAAAGTTTTCCAAAAGTGGAAAGTGGTTGATATGGTACTCAAATGAAAGAGCTCGTCGAGCTGAACAACTTTCCTTCTTGCGACGCTTTCCGGAAATGCGCCTAGCGAAAGTTATGGCCGAAAAACTGAAAATCCGGGAATTCACAAAAATTCGGATTTTGGGTCGAAAAATTTTTTGTCTCCGATTTCACTCAAAAGTTGGTCATAAGGTAATTCAACCACGCTGATTTTGAAACTAAAACCGAAATTTCCCGAAATTTTAGGGATTTTGAAAAGATATTCTTTCCGGAAAATTCCGGATTTTGAAAAATTTTTCTGAAAGTGGTCGGTATGGTGCTCAAACGAAAGAGTTCGTCGAGCTGAGCAACTTTCCTTCTTGCGACATTTTCTGAAAATGCGTCTAGCGAAAGTTATGGCATAAAAATAAACAGAAAAACCTGTTGTGGGCAACACATTCTTGCAGTAGCGCTAGTTATTTATTCATCTCGTGACCACCCCTGTCCCCCCTCTAACTTTTGCTAGGGTTGACCGATTGGGCTGAAAGTGAAGTGTTGACTGAAGCGCGGGCAGTCAGATATTTCCCGGATTCCGGGAATGGCAGCTCCCGGGAATTTTTTAGAATGGTAAGGGGGGACCAAGGGAAACGTAAACTTGCGACATTTTCCGGAAATGTGCCTCGCGAAAGTTATGGCCGAAAAACTGAAAATTGAAAATGAAAAAAAATCACGAAAATACGGATTTTGGGTCGAAAAATTTTTGTCTACGATTGCACTCAAAAGTTGGTCATAGGGTAATTCGACCACGCTAATTTGGAAACTAAAACCGAAATTTCCCGAAAATTTACGGATTTCGAGATATTCGTTCCGGAAAATTCCGGATTTTGAAAAATTTCTCTGAAAGTGGTCCAGGATTTAAACCTGCATTTTCAAAAATGTCGGGTGATCGGGTCATCGGGTCACCGGGTCAGTAAATAGTGACCCGGTTTCATCTCTGATACTTACATCAGTATCATTCGCTGAGGGGCTTCGAAGTCACGCACACAAATGATGACAAAAAACTACGGCATGATAAATACATCAGTTTAAACCCTCTACATGTATGTATTTGTTACTACCTAAATTACAATGGCAAGCCAAGCAACTTGCGAGAAACGGCGTTTGAGCGAGTTGGTCAAGCTCATTCCCACTGTAATTTACTTCAAAGTTTGACACGCTCTAACTTTCTCATACCTCTTTGCAGTAACTTAGTGTAGGAAAGTAAATGTTCACTACGTCAAGAGCTTCAATTTGATTCAAAATTTGGCTATATTAGAATAAATTTTTAACTACAGAAACTTGGTTTTAATATTTTTGCTTTGACCCTACTTATGGACCATTATATCCATAAATTTGAAAAAAGACGTATTTTGAGGAAAAGGCAACGCGGTGACCAAAAGCGTGATCTACTCCCAATCAGCAGCAGCAAGGATTGTGCGTATGCAAATTGAACCTCTATTTGTGTACTGTGTTAATACACGCGAAACCTGAGCAGTGAACGGTTAGTTCAGGCCATGACGAAGCATTACTTTGGAGTCAATTATAAGCCAGAATTGCGTAAAAACCGACTTCTTCCAACTTTGACAATTTCTAGAAAATTGCTGAGCTAACGCGAAAACCCTTCATACAAGATATTAAAACCAGAGATGTAACCGGGTCACTATTTACTGACCCGGTGACCGGTCGAGCCCTGACCCGGTAACCTGGTATTTTTGAAAATCCAAGTTTAAGCTTGCAAAAAATTAAAAATACTTTATTGGGGTGCGGTGAGTGATTTCTACCAGTGTGGACATTTTTGAAGACTAAAATGTCAAGTTGGACAAAAGTTGTACTTTGCTTAACGTAGTAGCGTTGGAAAGTGAATATTGTAAGTAGCCGAAAAAATTAAAACGATTTGAACGATTTTGCACTCAAATGCATTTTGCACTAATGTGAAGTAAACTACATAGCTTTTTGATCAACCAAATTGGAACAAAAAACTTTGCCAAAGTAATAACATCATCTAATTCTAATCATAGGGGTTAACATTAGCACTTTTCTGTTATATCGTTATATATTTTAGTAAAATGAGGACATTACAAATATTATGAGGACACTACTACAACGACAAGCATTTAAAAACTCCACGATTAAGTTAAGAATATTTCTATTGCTAGTTTTTGAGTAATTGTTGAGGTTTTCAGTTGGCAAAAATTGGTAAGACTTTGAAAAAATATCCTATAACAGCAAAAAAATTCCTTCAATCAAAAATACCGGGGCAAGACCGGGTCAGAGCTCCTGATCCGGTGACCCGGTCCATATAGTGACGCGAACTGACTCGGTGAGTCAGTAACCCGGTAATCCGGTTTCATCTCTGGTGTGAATGCTGCCATCTATAAGCTCTTTTTCCTTATAATGTCTGCTAACAGTGAGCAATTAGTTGGTTTGGTATACATGCACAACTCTTGGCCCATGTCAATATCAAAGTTAGAATCCCAGGAACGACCACTTGAAAATAAGGATGTTCTCAGTTTTTTCATGCGATTGTATCAACTACTATTGTAAGTAGACTATGTATGCTCATTAGACATTTTACAGACACCTTCTGTTCTACGAACGTTATTATGACGTAATTATATATATGCATAGATAAACAAATGTCTAGAATTAAATCGAAGTCGGAGTATGCTTTAAGTTGGATATATAATTCGGAATGGAATCAATAGATACATGACGAACCCCAGAACCCATCGATTCCAGAACCCATGTAGGTATCCCCCAGCAAAGGTGTGAGATTAGATAGTTGCTTATCAAATCACTTCAAAAAATTAAGAACCCCGACAAAAATTCAGAATTATTATTAAAGAAAAAGAAAAGATTCCAGAACATTAGGAGTTCACTTAGGCATATTGCTTCCACATAAGCAGTTATCGGGGGTGTCTCTGGTCCAAAATCGTCAGTTAAAGATTTCGCTCATTTTCACACATAGTACGCTCCCATATGGTTTTTAAAAAACAAACACAAATATTAGAGTTCGAAATCAAGATGAGACCCAGATATTCAGGTTCAAAACCTCAAATTTGAGATGTTAGGTAATAAAAGAATAAAATCAATCACAATTGGTTCCTAAAAGATATGTAGTAAGCCATAACAATTGCAAAAAATGTAAAGTAAAACTCAGGATCTGTAAACCTTGTTTTGCTGAGATTTTCTTTCTTACCGAGATTTGAAACCGAAAGTCTGGCCCTCACCTTCCAAAAATAGTAGCAGCAACGATAAATCACTTACAGTAGATGGAGCATGGAGAATTTTAGATTTTAAAACAAATATTTGAGACTCTCAGGTCCCATGTAATAGTTTTCATATTCTAGTTAAGATTCAACGCAATCATTGTACCTAGTTTCAAACCTAGATCTAAGCTTGACAGGACATTACAAATATTATAAGGACACTACTACAGCGACAAGCATTTAAAAAATACACGATTAAGTTAAGAATGTTTATTGCTATGTAGTTTTTGAATAATTGTTGAAGTTTTCAGTTGGCAAAAATTGGTAAAACTTTGAAAAATATCCTATAACAGCAAAAAATTCCTCCAATCAAAAATACCGGGTGAAGACCGGGTCAGAGCTCCTGACCCGGTGAACCGGTCTATATAGTAACCCGAACTGACCCGGTGACCCGGTTTCATCTCTAATTGCCACGTCCAGATTAACATTATGTCAAGTTTTCGCAGCGAACGCAACTGTCTTGGTTTGTGAGCCTATGTGAAGTACAAAATATATGATAATGAGAAAAATCGGAGATGGTCGAAAATTCGCTACCCCCTCCCTTAAGGCTGAAAGTTGTTGCGTACCGGTGGTACATATCTACCAGTACACCACCGTACACAAGTACGTGTGGCAGTAGTTATTTGGGTGATACACTACATAATGAAGTTCTTTGGTGCACAAACTATATTAATTAAACCAAAGAAAGGGCATCCACAACCAATAGTCATGATTCCAAAAACATTCAACTAAAACTTTGAACTAAAATATGCTTTTGAAACATTTCAGCTGATATTTTGACTTGTTTCAAGTCAGACTAAACGTCAAAATATCTCAAATATGCCCTATATTCCCCCTTATTCTGAAACCCAAATATATTATATAACCTTAAACCCTCATAAATCGTTTCAAACAGGATTTAACTTGCAATTGATTAAAAATTAAGACAGCAATATCTATCAGAATATGTCTATCAACTTAAATTCAGCCAAATAAATAAAATAATAATAACAATAAAAATAAAAATAATCAATAAATAAACAGCATTATTGAGTCTTGGCTCTATTGTAATTTAAAGTTTTTTCACTTCTGTACCCTGTCGTCATTCTTAATCCTTTTAAACCAGCAGGAATACACAGAGATAAAAAGATGGAAAAAAACTAAATTAGCCTTTTCCTCGCTGGAGGATGGGTAGATTTTGCATTCCAGGCCCAAAAGAATTTGAACGTCTAAATTTTACTATCCCCAAATCTGGCATTCTGCCCTCGTCCGAGTAGTTAAAACTAACGCTAACTATCAGTAAGTGAAATGAAACGTACAGTGAAGACGAGGTGCGGGCACCTAACTTCAGATATCAAGGTAATATATCACATATGCACGTTGAAGACAAATAAAATTAATAACAAGTCGGTTTTCCCTTTTGCAAGTAATCAAAATTCATACAATAGCATTGCTATTGATGATTAGTAGAACCGATTCCAAACGGTAACAAGGAAATTTTAGGTTTTGACGTGGAATAGCCTCATAGAAGCAGCAATGGAGGTGTCAAAAGCAAACAAATTTGGAAGCAACAATTGCATAGTCTTTTCAGGAACTACCTTGGCATCGACTAATCTGAACTCAATTGCTTAAGTTTTGTAAGACAATGGGCAAGTTAAGAACACGGAATCTAAATTTTCAATTTTCTGAAAAATAACGATTCTGCGAAATGAAACATCCGATATTTTCAAGACCCTGCTTTGTGAAGGCTCCAAAATGTTTCATTCTGCAAAACGGAAATAAACATAATTTTTCTTCTCTCAGTTTGCAGAAATTCTGCAAACTAAAATTCTGCAAATTAACATTCTGCGTGATAAAAGCACCCCAGTTGGCGATAATGCGATATATTTCTGTTCGATATTTCGTTCATAATCTATTTTAAGGTACCCGTCCAACAGTGTACCAGTAATGGGAGGTATTTTTCTTACCGTGAAAGTTACTACACTTTGATCGTGATCCACAGTTGTTGTGTAACATTGATTTTTGACAAAATGGACGGTTCATGGGTTTAACCCCCCGCAAGTGCAATCTTAAAATTATCAAGAATCAGCAAACTGCGCAAACTAGTTATAAAATCTAAGATCTAAAATAAAATCTTGTTTTTCCTGCTGCGTCTCAGCGCTGCAGGTCTCTTAATATTTGCTCACAATAGAGATGAGGATTTTCGCTCGCGGCTCGGCGCGGCTCTCGAGCCGAGCCGAGCCGAGCCGAGCCGGCAACAATTTCTCCGGAGTCGAGCCGAGCCGAGCCCGAGAATTGAAACTCCGAGCCGAGCCGAGCCGACCCTGTCGAATAATTTTATGTTCACTGTAATTATTTCCGAATTTGTTCAAACAAAATGGTCAACAAATTCAGTGAATTCTGTTTACTGTTTTCAACTTTGTCGTCTAATTTTTTCTGTTTTTCCTTGTTTATTCATACCTTCCTTCCACGCCAACTTAGTTTAAACGTTAGGCTGTGCTTGAAGTCAACTTATGTATGATGTACATAGTTAGAAAGAAACATTTTGACTTAATTTTTTCAACTTGTCATATTTGGTCTTATCAAAAATATTACAATTAAAATTTGCATTGTCTTGTTACTGTGGCTTTGGGTTTTTGTAGTAATTTATCAGATAGCTTCTGATTATATACCAGAAATACTTACCTATTTAGAGTTTAAGATTATTCTGCATAATTACAATTGACCACGATCATGGCTACGATCGGCAGAGAGCAATTAGAGGATTTGAAATTTTTTTGAAATTTAAATAATATTATATAATGCAAAGGAATTCTGAATTTTATTGCTGAGTTCTCAAGCATTTTGCAATTTATCAGATTATGCCTTTTCTCATCAAGACTGCGAACAACAAAAACTTTCTTGTTATTTTCCTCTGCGATTATCACTGGTTCCTTTCCATATTGTATTCATAAAATAAAATAATAAACTTTAAGCAAACCAAGCATGAATTGGTGCCCGCTCACTTTCGTAGAATATATATTTACCAAATATCAACATCATTAAACCTTATCGTTGGACTCAGCAGATCGCAGTGTCTCGGTAATAATGGAATTTTGGGGATCTACACTGATACACAAACGTTGACAGCTGTTTTCAGGCCTTTTGTCAAAAACAACGTAGACAATGCACAGTTCGATGCAATCGGTCAAATTTCAAGCTGGGCGAGCCGAGTCGAAGCGACCCACTTTCAATATTCTTCCGAGCCGAGCCGAGCTGGGTATGCCCACGAGCCGAGTCGAGCCGAGCCCACCACATTTCTCCCGAGCCGAGCTGAGCCGAGCCGGAAAACCCCGGTTTGTCCTCATCTCTAACTCACAAGCATTTTGATTGATAGATAGACACGCTACTAAAACTACTAGATAAACAATGGTTTCGGCTAAGGCTAGCAAATTGTTGTGTGAAATCCTGTCTTTTTTCCAAAGAACTTCGCTTTCCAATTCATACGCATATGTTTGGCCATAATGGCAATTCCAAAACCGGAAACGTATATTCCCTGCTTCTTCATAAATACGTGTAAGCAATGATTAAACATAGGGCCTCTATGATTTGTGTGCATTTTTGTTCTGCCTGGAGGAATGGCACGGAATGGAAATCGGGCCAGTGAACATCACTACGGTCTACAACCATCAAATAGGAGCAATGAAGGACCTTCTTACTTCGTAGTCAATGCCCATTGTTAGTCCTAAACTTGATTTCAATTTTTGTTGTGGTTCTATGCTCTTTTGCAGAACTACGCCCCTTTTAGGGGTCCCTCTTGTTTGCTTTTCTTTCAAAGAACTTTCCAAAGGTTTCCTTTAATCACTTAACATATATGTTAAGTTTGTCTAACTTTACTGAGCAGGGAGCCACTTAACGCTGAAAGAAAAGTCATTAGGTAAGCATTAAATTTTGTTGGATCCCCACGAGATTCACAGAAGCCATTGGGTTGCTTACAGCCCTGTACACGGAATTAGTCGACAGTTCTGATCGAATACCTGATTTTGACAAATAGCGACCAAAACATTTTGACCTAAGACTGCACCATCACCAATAGGTGGAACTAAAACAGATTTTGCATACTGTATCTGTGGAGAACTTGCCCAGGGCGTTTTGTATTTTTAGCTTTATTAGCCTCCAATCAAGAGCAAAGTTCTTCATTTTCATTTTTCAAAGTTGGATATACTGTGAAATTTGCACAAACTGCTCAATTTTTACAAACTGAGATTTTGACAAAATCAAAAAGCCTCTGGCAAATTTTCTCAGAAACACATTGGGTATTGCCATTTGATTTTGCATAACAATTTTTCATAAAAATTGGTCAAAAAGTTTTTGCTAGGATTGGTGAGTTTACAACCAATATAAATTAAGTGGATATTTTGTGGATATCCCATTACGTACTGACACCGTAGTTCCCAGAAAAAGCTGACTGGCTGTTTCGTAGAAGCCCACTAAATCTGAAAGACTTATGAAAATGAAATATGTTTCCCTACTAAAGTAAGGTCGTACAATGTGGAAAAGTTTTCTTGCGAACGGTTCTGCTTGAACAGTGACTATTTCATTTTGCTAGTAACAGCACAGCCATAGGTGTGTTATTCTGACGCTTCTTTTCTGTGTTAAAGTTAATGTTTGACACTGCATTAGTATATATACATATTTAAGGTTAAATTAGTTAAATTTAAGTTAAATTTGTTCAATCCAAATCCAAAGTCTGTACAACTGATCAATTAATGTGGCAGCTGACAATTCCTTAGTTGTGACTGTCTGGATGGACATGGGAGTCTTCGCATGGGCAGGGGAGGCGGTTTCAACAGAAATCGATGTCGAATTTGACGACCATGACGACAACGTGACCAGACAGTCCACGGCGACATGGCACATGTTGGTACTGGAATAAATCAAAAATCTATAAATAATATAAATCTATCAAATCTATAAATCTAATCTCTTCTAATCATTATATTCTTATCTAGAAGGAAAGCTTAATCTACACACCCTTGCGTTTCATTCCTGGATGGCGTCAATTTATACTGGAATCATACTTCTTAGTGAACGCGATTTCGTTTCGATTGTATTAACGTTGAAATTATTAGAGTAAGCTGCTCGCAAGCTTTAAATTGACAGTGCTTCAAATTTTGGAAAATATCTTAATCCGTGATTGGTTATTTTATATAATTTTTCACCAATCCCTTCACTTGATTAGCCTGCCAAGTTTGGTTTCTCTAGCTGCCAATTGCTATGGTAAACTGTTGACATGCAAACAAATCTAGCATAAACTTAGATTCACTTTGGCGTCCACACGGAGGCAGAATGCAGTATTCTTCGTGAACAATGTAGTTGGAACATTTCCGGTCATTTCCAGATCTTTTGACACGATATCTCAATCGAGTTCCGGAAGAGCCACAGGGCGGATCACAGGCCGAGAATCGAGTCCAAGACGAATACCGGCACTCTCAAAACAACAAATTTAGTCAAAAAGTTAAGTGCAGCGCAACTGCAGAACGGTTGAAATCAGTGTAATAAACCAGTCTCGTTGTTTAGTAATAGCAAGAGTACGTAATAACTAAGAGTGTGACAAGCGTCAAGCTCTTAGTTATTAGGCTTGGGGACATGATCTGCACGATAACGGCTGACCCCTCCCACAAATTACACCCATCACTTCAAAGAAATTTGCACGCTATGCCTACGTTCTAATGCTCGAAAACAGAACTAGTCAGTTGGTTCAATGTGCGTCAGTTACCCGCTTAAGCACACAAGCATAGCGTGCGAATTTCGTTGAAGTGATGGGTCTAATTTGTGGGGGGGGGTCAGCCGTTATCGTGCAGATCATGTCCCCAAGCCTAATAACTAAGAGCTTGACGCTTGTCACACTCTTAGTTATTATGTACTCTTGATATCATTAATGAAGAACATAATTCTCAACTGCAATTTACCTGTATAGCGGTTTCAATGTTTTTTCGGAAAACAAACGTTAACACAGCACAAAACAAATACTAAGTGAATTTACAACAAAGTACGTGCCAGTGGTACCTAATAACTAATGAAAAGCACTGCATACAAGCATTAACCATAATTTTGGTGACCGAAGTATTTTAGGAATCCAGGAGATATTACTGGCGAAGGGCCAGTATAAAAAGCGGACGCGGACGCGGAGGCGGACTCGGGGTATAAAAAGCGGAAGCGGACGCGGACGTAAAGTATAAAAAGCGGACGTCACTTTTTGGTATAATCCGCGTACGCGGAAGAAAGGTATAATTTGCGGACGCGGACGCGAGGTATAAAACGCGGACACAAAACGGACGCTAATATAATCTGTTGTAACTGAGCGGTAGAGCTCCGATTCCAGCTTTGCTCACATTCAGTCTGGAACTAAAATTCGTAGTTAATTAGATAATTAGCTGAACACACTTAATTGATATTTCTTGCCACCTGAAAGCCTTTGTTTCACTGTTAACGTTTCGGCCTTTCCGCTATTTTAGTTCTGCCAACGAACCAATGAGATAGGAAAGAAAATCAACGAACTGATTCCTTAATTTCATCCTTCTTATCGCAAAATCAATCCATGTTTAGACGTTTTTAAGTAATTACACAATTTTGAAAAAAATAGTTCAATCAGAACAGCAGTTTACCTTCACTTGAAAAATCTTTGCTTCTGCAGAAAACTCCAATCGGGTTTTGCGGTTTCACCAGTGATACAGTTTTTCTTTTAGCTTTCAGCAGATATACTCCCGGCCGACCAATATTGCTACTGCTAGAATAGAGCGATGCATCTTGTCCCATTAAACTCGATACATTGAAGGCATCTACCCCGAAGGCAATCTCACCATAGTGGTTGAACTCAGCACTAATTTGGCCCACAATAAAGATCACATAAAACTCTTGTTGCTTTTTCACAACAACCGTTTGTAGGGTATTTTCACCAGGATGTTCTTCGCTCTCAATTCCCAGCCAAGTAGCCAGAAATACCCAATCAGTAAATTACAGTAAAGCCGGCCCATGATACCGAAAATCTGCCGAAGTGTGGGCTCGTCTGTGACAAATCTACCATAGACCTTGCCAGTACCAATCAATATGTCCGACTCATAAGCGTTATCGAAATAGATCTCACCATCTTCATTACAATCTCGGTCATAGTAGTAGAAGTCTACCCCGCCGAAATAGTTGATACTTAAATCCGGACCACACCGAGTCATAGCAGTAGAGGATTTGAAATCCAGAATACCGAGATTAGAAGGTATCTCTTGATCACCCACACTAGGACCGTACGGAAGCAGATCGGTTAGAGCGGCCTCAGACAGACTCAAAATGAGCATAATTAAAAATAAGCAGAAAATTTTGCAAGTAGTCCTCATCCTAGTAGAGTATCTGAAACATTGTATTAAAAACTGAACATGACTGATGAACGACCTTATTTATTGTCTTGACTTGCATTGGATGCGTCAAAACGTCTATGAAAAAAGGCGTTTCGTTAAAGTTTTAAACAATTTCTGGCTTCGACTGAATTTTGTAGTAAACGTTTTTGAGCTTTTCAAGAAAATTGATCAAATTTGGAAATACTTTGGAAAGTATAAGATTTTGTTGTATTGATTTGTAAAACCGCTAATTTTTACTGATGATAACGGTGATTTTGCAAGTGGTTGATTTCATTTGTGCTTATGGTTAGATGGTAGACGGAAAATTTTCTGTACTAGTGCAAGAAAGTGTGTAACTTACCTAATAAAGATAATTTGGACTATGTGTAGTCAGTCTACGGTTTTGCGGGGTTCAAGCTCGGTGTGTCAAAAAGCTCAGGCTTTTTTTGCTTGTCAGACTAATTCCGTAGCTATATTAAAAAGAAATTACTTTTATTATATCAACTATAAGCTTAATCAAAAACATTTTCTTTCAATTGTCTTTCGCCAATTATTCAAATGAGTATGTTGCGCTAACGAATATTTCTCCCTGAAATCTCAATATCAATGGCAATATACCACACTAGGTATACGCACTCCACTTCCTTGCATTAACAGGCCCACAAGACCCCGCCCATATTAATATATGGTGACAGGCAACGTTCAGTTCTCGAAATAAACATTACTATTGTAATGAATAAAATAATAATCTTAATGAATAATCAGCATGCATTAACATAGGGTCGGGTCCTTGGGGGGCTTGTCCCCAAACAATTTTGAGGGGGCTAGTACCTTGAACAAAACTTTTCTGGGGAGCTTCTACCTCAAGAAAAAATTTGTAAACTTTTTGGAAAATTTAACGCTAATTTTATTAAAATTTGCAATTTTTGTCAAATGTGAAAAAAATCTTCAATTTTTTAATTTTTTTCGATTTTCCTGGAAAATTAAACATTTTAGCTAAACATTCCGGCGAAGCTAGAAATTCTTTGAAATTTTACTGTGAAAACTAATTTTTGCCGGCTGTTTTTGGTTATCCCTTGACCCGCCCCTGCGTTAACCTATGATTATCAGTCTTCGAAGTGTAGATTACTATTGTAATGAATAAAATATATATCTTAATGAATTAATACTACTACCAATAATAATATTCAATGTCTCTACTCTAATTTCCTGCGAACTCAGTGCACCAAATAACAAAATTTAAGCCTCGAGTTTTAAAGACATTTATAGTGAGAAGTTCCATTTCCATTAAACATGTTTTGGTTTTAACATAAAGCAAAGACTAAACATTTTATTTCTTACTGCCAGTTCAGTTGCACAAAGACCAAACTATAAAATGTAAAGTCCGCAGAATTTTGACTTGCATATGTAAAACGCCATACCCTGTGTAAATGTGGAGGATAGAAAATTTGGAATACTAGGGTAGGGCCGAAATGCAGAAATATGACTGAAATTAGTGAAATATTAATTGGATTTTTTAGTTGATATTGGATTAATATTGAATTGATTCTGTACTTTTGATGCTTACGTTTTGTATTCTGAATTCTGAACTATGCCTATAATCATATCCTATTTTGTAGTTAGCTAGATATTCCTTTGCTGGGTCTGTTGAATGTAAACCTAAAAGATATTGGCTTTTGCTCTG
>JASAND010000338.1:0-34696 GCA_030248195.1 Trissonchulus latispiculum | reverse complement strand
ACTAGTACGTGTGTACTATGAGTTGAAGTGTGATAATTTTATCGAGAGAAGATAAGAAGTAGGGTAAGAAACCTATTATTTATGCGCTCTGAAAATAGACCTGTAAGATTCCAATACCTCTTATGATCCTTTTGCATGCAAGTTTTATTCCTGATCTTCCTTTGTTACCTATGAAAGCATCCACAACTGATAATACCTAATTATATAGGAATTCAGGATGTATCGTATGCTAACAAATGCACATCTGTGAAAAAGCGGCTTTATCATATCATAAAATGTCATTATGCGAAAGTGAACTTACGGCCAACAGAAACATATTCATATTTTAATTTTACTGCTTAAAAATTTAACCTAAATGAACTGACATCGCAAGTCGAGGTTTAGTACAGTTATCACCAGTGGAGTCTTTTTGCGGACTAACAACCAGTGATGGAACCGGGTCACTTAGGCTTGACCCGGTGACCCGGTGACCCGGTTGAGCCCTGACCCGGTGACCCGGTGACTCGGTGACCCGGTTTTCCAGAAAATTCGAAAATCTGCAAAAAATTTTTGATTTTGCCTGGGAAGGCTAAATTTTTGGCTTCGATGTTCCATCACCACCCCGAAAAGAATAACTAAGACGTATATGTTTGCTCTAAGTCTTAAAATTCATTTGATGGTAGCTGTAGCTTTTTCTAAATTTATGCAGATTTTAATAGCAAACCAATAATTTATCCGTCTGCGAAATTTGAGGGTCTAATATGAGTACTTGTCCAAATATATACACGGAGTATTTTTAAAAAATTTGGTTTTTGTTATGTATTGCATTAAATTAAATTAAATTTTTTCTCACTTTTCCTTCGACATTTACCTTGGTTGCGAAAATAATCTGCAAACCATATTTTACTGGTTATGCAATAATAATAAAACTTATAAAGCTAAAGCTAAAGCGCTAGACAATAATTTGCCAGAGACAGACAGATTCAAATAACATCAAGCTGCGAAAATGCTCAAGACTAAAATATAGAAAAAAATGCCAATTAATATTGGGCATTGAACAAAAATTTAAGCTAAAATTTTAGCTTGGTAAGCCAAAAATTTCTAAAATTTGGGGTAAATTCAGAAAACCGGGTCAAGACCGGGTCGAAGCTCTTGACCCGGTGACCCGGTGACCCGGTCCAAAAAGTGACCCGAACTGACCCGGTGACCCGGTTCCATCTCTGCTAACAACTAAGATGGGGAACTTTATGGGAACGGTTGTAAACCACACCCTGCACAAAGTGAGCCATGGACTCATGAAATTTTTTAATATCGCTTGGAACGAGCGCATTCGAAGTATAGAAACCGAACGGTATCTCACTGAAACCACCCGTGGTGGCATATTATAGTTAAATTCTGTTATAACGAAATAATGAAAAACACCTGCCTGAAGTCACTAAGGGCCCGTCCATTGGCCGTCTCCTGTTTCGGTCTAAGGCTTTGCCTTAGTGACTGCAGGCAGGCGTTTTCCATTATTTATTTAAGGTGGTGGTGTCCTTTTGTGCAGTGCTTTTGTGGTGATTTTTCGAAACGCTATAACTTTCGCAATTTTGGGAGATGGAAAGAGCTTTATACATCGTTTTAAAGCTTATAGTCTGTACATTAACATGAGCTTACGAAACTAGCAAAATTAGCACAAAACTAGCTGAAATTTTCTGACATACTGACATCTGATAGACTGAATATAGACCAAAAATTTTTGAACATCGATTCCTCAAAACTGTAGAATCGGCCAAAATTTTTTCTTGTCCCACGATATGCAAGGACATGTGGGACGAGGGACATTTTTCGGATTTGGCACAACAAGTCTCAGTACTCCCGAAAAATCCGGCAAATGCGCGATGACACGAAATTTCGCAACTTTTCGTATCAGTTTTCTCACACCTGGAGATGCTTTAGCTCAAACCAAGAAAAATGTCCCTCCGCAATAGGGCGAATTTTCATTCAGCCCAAAAAATCACGCGAATCCATTGGACAGTTTTTGAGTAATCAATGTTCAAAACACAAATAATCGCAATTTTGCCAAAAATGGTTTTTCGGCGAAATCCCTAGAAAAACTGAGCAACGAACCTCTAGCGAATAGGTATTGATAAAATGTGCAATTGGACGGTCTATCGATTGAGTATAAACCAGCCGAAATTGTCTGCTAGATTTGGCAGTAATTTTGAAAAAAACTGATTTCGTCAAAAATGGTCATTTTTTGACCCCAAAAATCGTTTTTAAAAGCGCTTATACTGCCTTAACCACTAGAGGTAGCTCAAAAGGATTGTAAAAGCAAATATGTTCATTTTGGTGCCTTCTTTCCAGCCATGACAACCAATCCGGTGTAGCGACTATGTACGGAGAGAATAAGGGCAAAAACCAAAACTTTCTTATCTTTAAACCTAAAAATCCGGGACTGGTCCCAGAATGTTAAAGAGCACGAAAATAGGGTATTTGGAAAGTTTCATCCACTTTGATAAAGAATTGAAGCTTGTAGGGTCGAATTTACACAAAGCGATACCAGCACCTTAAGATTAATGCTTGTATCCTCCGTGGATCCGCCTGCTAGCCTGCGTTAACCTCATTTTCTTGATTTAGGAACCCCCCATCCATTTCTCAAAAGCAGCTACTTATGGGTCTCTTCTATGCGTAGATTCGTTATGAAACTTAGCTACGTGTCAATGGAGCTGCAATTTTGTGATAAAAACCGTGCTTTCTAAGCCTTAACTCCACTGACAGTTTTAGCTTTCCTTTCTGATTTGGAAGTTTACAATAAAAGCAAAAAGATTACTTACACAAAAACTAAACCAACAATCAAAAGTTGTGTGCAAAATGGTTGCTGTAAGTTATGGAGATAACTTTGCAAAAGTGTTGTGCCGGCTACGCAGTTAAGGTTGTTGGTTAAGGTATTATTATTATTAATAATAATAATAATAATAATAATAATAATAATAATAATAATAATAATAATAAAAATAATAATAATAGTAATAATAATAATAATAATAATAATAATAATAATAATAATAAATATTTTTATTCTGCCACATAGGGGAAATAACAATTGTAATGATAAAGCTTTTATTACATGATTGCGTAAACACTACATGTGGCTGTATTTATTGATCATTCAACTTTAATTTTGTATGACGTTTAACAAAATAAATCCAGAGTAGGTGGCATCTTCAATGATGCCGGTAATCGAGATTTCTGCAGCAATTCCCAGAAAATTGCCTTGATCGCTTACAGCGCTGACAATCTGACATCATTAGAAGTTCCAACATATCCATTGCATGTAGAGATTGGACCGAGTCAGGTAGAACGTTTGGAATCGGAACCGAAACCGAGCCGGAAAGATTTGTAGAACTGGAACTAGCATCGGTAGGATTTGGAACCGACCGGCTCCACGCTTAAAAATTGGACGCGAACTGAAAAAACTGTTTAGAAATTGTGGTTGCCCTTCATATTGTCCTTTTCAAGCTAGTGACTGAAGTTGAAACTAAAAAAATTAATTTTAGCTGGCACTGAACAAAATTAGACCTGAAAGGGAAATATGGAAAAGAAACTGATAATAATTATGAGATTAAACTAAAACTGAAAATGAAGGAAGCTACAGGCACAGGAACTGAAGCGGAACCTAAACGATCTATAGCTTAAAATGCAACTGCTTCAGCTACCTTGGAAGGTGAGGCAAACTTCCCGCTTTCCATTTTCCGAAGACTGAGACATGTTTCAGCTTTCGCTGAAGCCGTGGCCTGGTATTAAGACAAATTTTGAATTGTTATCTGAAGCAACATTTGTGACATTATTCCTTCTGAATCATAACTTACTTCAAAAACCAGGAACATGTATTGTTTTACTGAAGGAAAAATATAAGCGACCTTTATTTGGACTTTCGTATTTTTTGTTTTCATAGCTTTCCTTTTTCAAATTGCTTGATTACAAATTACGGAATCCGCAACTTGAGGCCTCGAGTACTCGCGGCTTGACATCACAAATGCTGCATAAAATTTCTCAAGTTCTCAAGTTGCAAGTTCTCGAGTTCTCGAGTTGCGGAAACGTTTCCAACAGTAAAGTCTAGTGCTTGTTTTATAAAAGTTCTCAAGTTCTCGAGTTGCAAGTCTCGAGTAGCCTGCAAGTTCTCTGGTCAAAAAAATGACCAGAGAATTTGCTTCTCGAGTTCTCGAGTAGCTAATAAGCGACTGTTGAGTCAGCAGGCATTCATACAGCCTGACACGTATTGATTGTTTGAAAAGCACCCTAGTCATTATTGACGCATTATAAAGCATTATTGTCATAGGCCATTACCTTGTCATTCTCTTCGTGGTTGTTTAATTGCTTAATCGGATTAATGCATACATTGAAATCATGTGTAATTTAATTTTTGGGTAAAAATAAAATGAAATAAAAATTTGTCAATTTTCTGTCCGACAATGGAGATTTTAAAATATTGGTCAGCTTCTGAACTTTCTGAAAATAACATACGGTTTGAAACTTTAATTTTATTGATAATTTAGATATACATCTATATTTGTACAAGTACAAGTGCGTATAATGCGCAATAAAGCACGCATATCTGAATGAATAGGGCGACGAGCATCCTCCTTGTCAGTAGCTTGCAAGTTCTCGAGTTGCAAGTTCTCAAGTACTTGAATTTGAGGCCTCAAGGTCTCTAGTAGCCTTGCAAGTTGAGCCGGTTTTCTTCAGTTTGCGGAAATTGTTTATGAATTACACTTGCGATCCGCACTCGAGACTTGAGACTTGCAAATTGAGAACTCGAGAACTAGAGAAGTTTTATGACACTGCTCCAAGGATGAAGGAGATTGGTCCTCCAAGAACCATAATAAAATTGTATTCCGCTTGGTTCAGACACAAGCGTTTTAATGGAAGGGCCATTTCGCGCATTTGGTTAGAAAGAGCGTGGCGATATACTTGCATAAAATCGTACGTATCGCAGTGAATTGCCCGCAAGTGGGTAAGATTATGCACGACTTTGGAAAACAACGCTAGATAATTGAGCTTCCGGCATAAATAAATCGAGGTGTCGAGGATTTAGCTCGTCAGTAGCTGACAAAGCTTCCGGATTGGACTACAGGGGTTCCTCCCCCGCGAAAGAACGGCTTACGTGCCAGGCTGGTACTTTTCCGGCCATTTCCGAATCCGAAGCATGCAAAAAATTTTGTGTCACGTATTCCGGCATTTGCCCTAGACAATGTTTATTGATATGAGTCGGAGTTGTTACAGAGGGTGTAGTCTGAGCAGGGTTTAAAATATTGTCCGGGAGTAAGAATAACCGGCTCGCTAACACAAAGCAAAGACTGAGGTACTGCAGGTGGAGCAGAAAATTGTACAGGAAATGAGTTAGGACGCGAGAATATTGCATGGAAAGAGGAGGGGGTATAATTTATAGGTTGATAACACTGCTGTTGTCCAATCTGCCCTTGATATTGGGGGGGAATAAGATATCTGAGAATGGGAAACTTGATCAATTCTTTCCGGGGGAGGGCGATTGTTGTAATCAGGATGTGCCTTTTGATGGATGTCTATACCAGCATTTTTCAAGAGGATGACCCCGTTTTTTTACAATACCTAAAACCTGCCGAAAATTTCTTACTTTTTTTCATCCCACTTTGTTAATGCTTCATGAGTATGCTGCTCGAACCAATCTTTCATATCACTGAAACCCAAACGAGAAGCGCCGACTTTCAGATTTGATTGTGAAGGGTTTTCGGTGCTTTTCTGATTCTGACTTTTTTGTAGGAACCTCCTCTTCAACATAATAAATCCGTAAATCATACAAAAGGGTGTCGCTTTCCGGTGCCCGGGCTTCCCGTGACTCCCTACGGTCAATGGCACGGGCACGTCTTGCATGGTCAGACGTTCATGCAAAAAAGTCTGTAATTGTCTGTAATTCCGAGACAAAATGTTGGACAGATTGGTTATGAAGCTATTTCTGATGTACAAAAGCTGAATGTCGTTCACGCAGAGGAAGTTGCGGTTTTGGAAATTGTGATTTAATCATCTCAAGAAAACCTTGGTAAGACTTGACGACCTGCGGGCCACAACGGGAGCCAAAAATTTGGGCTTTACCAGAAAGTTTATTCCAGAGGAGGTGCCCCCATTAATCCTCTGGAACTGCATGAACCACCACGGCCGATTCGGATTGTGGAAACCAATCTTGAAAATGAGCATATTTTGGGTTGTAAAGCTGGGCATCTCTTAAAACTTCGAAATAATAACGAAAAGGACCGGTATCAAATTTTGTGACTGAAATATCAGTAGTTGCATAGTGTCCGGGGTTGGGTGACGAGAAATTTTCGGCATTCTGGGCTATACCGCCAAGTTATTAGATGAATGAAATATCAATGTTTGAAAAAGTGAACGCGTGGATGCAAGGGTGTTGCCTGTTTAACGTACGACTGTTGTTGCTGAGGATCAGCAACCAGAGAAGGATCCGTAACTGTCCAGGCAATTGGTATCCGTAAGGAAGATCATGATCAGTGGAGGACAGCACCGTGCCCTTGCCCTCCCGGAAGGACACAGGCGCGTGATGCCCCCATGAGGGCGGTGCCTCGCCTGGACTTGCTGGACAGTTTTGAGCCACGTAATCGGGTACTCAAGCATGCGAAGCTACCATGCCAGCCAGGTAGTAAGAATTGTTTGGGCATTCTGGGGTGCGTATGGAGGTACCTGGAGGGAGGGAAGGATTTGTTGAGAACGTTTCCTCAAGCTATGCTTATCAAATTCAAATATCACTGGATTTTAATAAATTTGCTGCTCTTTGTTGTAGTATTGAAAACTAGTTGTTCTTAGTGGGCCCAAGGCCAGTTTTATTTGATTTTATAATCTTATTTTATGGTTTTCTATTGCGGGGCAGCTCATGTAAACCCCTCCTGTCCGATGGAGGTCTTGAGTGTTGTCCCTTATTTATTATTTCATCTTTTAATTTTATGATTTTCTTCAGAAGGTAACTCATGTAAACTCCTTCTGTGCGATGGGGGTCTTGAGATTTGCCTAGTCTTTATTTCATTTCACGTTTTTATCTGATTCTTCGGTCAAGCCACGATCTAGAAATCACGTTTTTATTAGGGCCTTAGAGGCCAGAAAATGATAATGTAATCTGTAGCTTTTTGGGAAGAAATGAGTGGGGACCCAACCTCTTAGGAGTGAGTTAGTGGGTCTCCAAAAGTACGACCCTTAGAAGAATATGAGCTAGTTTTAAGGTTTGTTCCCCACAGCCGGCAACTAGGAGTTGCCGGCCATATCGTTAATCAAGGCGCAATTAACCCAGAAATTCAGTGTTCTGTATTATGTCGTTTATTTCAGCTTTAGGTCGGTTCCTAAAAGTATTAAGTCTTTAAAAATCTAGGACGTTTAATCCGAGTTCTAAAAGCTATGAGCTGTTTTTTTTATTTTAATTAATTGATTGTTAAGAAGTTTTAAAAGGGAATGACCGGCTTCCCTGCCCATTTCGTTATGTATTAACATTAATAATGTGTAGTAGTTTTTGTAGTAATGATTACTTGGCAATCATTACTCACATGGCTTTCATAAAGTTTCCCAAAAATACTTTTCCAAAATACTACAAACTTATCAAACGTCTGCGCTAAAAGCCGAGTTTTAAAATGTTAAAACTCGCACCAAAAGTTTTCACAAGAAAATTCTTATAATTTAACAATTAATGTTGTTAGGATACATTTAAAATAATAGCTAAGAAATGAATAACATTAGCTATAGCTAGTATAGGGTTTTGTCCTATTTGTAGTTGTAATTATGTTTGCAACTAGAAATAGTTAAGTAATAATTAGCTAAGAAATTGTATGACTGTGTGTGTGAGTGTATGAATGACTTTTATGTGAACTTATGTGACTATATTTGTGTCATGACTCGCGGAAACTCCTTCTGTTCGACGAAGGTTGCGAGCACCGCCGAGTGAGCAAGAACTCAGACATTAAGCAGGATAAAGGTATGTTTGTGGTTTGTATGAACAAAAGAGTGACATGTGACTCCAGCTGGCTGTGACATGAGTGTATTCTAGTCTAAATGTTGTATAAGTGTAGTATGAATGTTTATTAATCATTAATCTACATGTTCGGGTAAATGCTGTCAAAAGATTGCTTAACTAGGAGAATACGTAGTTAAGAATTAGTTTGTTCAAGAATACGTAGTTTAAGTATTAGTTTGTTCAAGAAGTACGTGAACGTTACAGTTTGCATGATACGATTGACTGAAATAATTGGGAATGTGATCGTCTGAGTGTATAACGACTGTCTGTACGCGTGGCATGCGTGAAGCACCAAAACCACATTAGGATTTAGCTAGTAAATTGGAAAATAATAGAAGGTAACATAGTTTCTGACAACCAAGTCTTGTATGCCTGTCCGAAAGTTGGTAGATGCAGAATTACGTGAGCAATTTAGGTTTTGGCTTGGAATAGGAAATATGCAAATGAATTATGGACGTCAGGATCTAGGGTCACGGGGACCCCGTATTAGGTCTTTGATAGTCTATATTGGGATATCCTCGATTCGTCCGCGTAAGTTACTCTGTATTAAGAGTCCGGACGAATCGCATGAAGGGAATCTCATGGACGGTCAGTTTGTGTTAAATAAATGTGGTTCTTACAAAAACTACGATTTTCAAACTCTCCACATGAAAGGAGTGCAGCAGTAACACGCAAGATTAGTATTGGTTACAATTCGCTATTAAAGGTGCTGTCTCTTTTAGTTTAAAACAAATAAATTTAGTTATTGTCATTTTTAGTCCATTCAGTCCATACTTATTTATAGTTAGGCAGTAATAATGACCGCAAGGCGTTGTTACTTTCGGTTTGAAGTAAATAGATGCCTATATTGCCATTTTTAGCCTGTTAAGTCTGGCCATGCTCAAGTTCAGTCGGTAATAACAATTTTGTTTAAGACTTCGCTTTATTTCACGTTTAAGCCAGTTTACAAAGTCAAACTGGCCAAAATTATAATTGTATATTCACAAAATTATAAGTACAAGGTTCACATTCGGTACGAAATCCGTAAATGGCAATAATGAGCATGTGAAAGAGCAAAATATTGTAATTTGTGTAATGTGGAGTAATATACCTGAAATAGTAAGAATTACAATTAGTTACGTAGGAATATGGATAGGACAAAACGAACCATCTTCCAATCAAACCAACCTCTTAATCTTTTACTATTTTTGGTTTCAAGTCATGTAATATTTCAACAACAGGGAGTTGTTACTGCCCTGAACGCTTGGGCCAGAAAAGGGCCCCAAGTATCTTGATGATGTTATAAACTTTACGCAACTGTACTATACGAGTATAAAAACCTCCACAAATTATCTAGTCAGTGTCAAGTTGTTAAAAGGTACGAATCTACGTTTATCATGGTGTTCTAACTTGGAACAGTGCGGAAATAGAACATACGGAGTGAAATCACATTGTTATTGCAATTTTCTGCATGGAATTGCAGGAAATTGCCTAGAAACAGCATTTTTGTTAAAGTTCCTCCAGAACGCTGATGTACTTTTCGAATCTTTCAATTTGGTGCTAATTTTGTCTAAAAAATTAATTGCTATGAGCAATTCAAATCTCGCAAGTTCAGTTTTAATCTCAGAAAGCCAGAAAGTGAGTAATGGTTGCTGGGTTCTTATCCCGCACCTATAACTTGTACTAATGGCTTGTACCTATAACTTGTACTTTAACCCATTTGATTCAGGTGCGGAAGTCCACGTCAGTCCTGGCGGAATCAAGCCTAGATAGTCAGTATTTCGGAAGTCTCCGTAATTTATTTGATCAGATTTGTTTGTAGTCAGTCCAGAGAGGGACATACGGACATTGGACAGTTATTTGGATCATAATCAGTCTTATAAGGTACTTTGAGAAAGTCGGATCAGGCTTTGGTGGAACGATTAAGGCAGAGACAACCGCAGATACAGCGCCAGAATCTAGTGTGAGACCTAAAACCTAAAGATGAGAATTTGACATTTGATTTTGATTACCCTAAATTGAACTTTATTCTTTCGATTCCAAAAGATGAGTTTTACTCTGATTTTCGTCATTCTTACCGAGGGGATTGTTATCCCCACCCTTCTGGCCTAAACTATTCTATATTCTGGAACGAAGATAGGAAGAAGAATAATATAGATAGAAGAAGAAAGAAGATAATTTAATAATTTAAATTAATTAATTGTTAAAGTTTATATAACCGCACCAGGCATCTCCCAATCAGACCGACCCCGGTACCCCTCAGGTTTTCCAAATAGCATCCGGGAACTGTGCGCTGTGTGCTCCGCTACAGGAGATTGGAACAGCATTCTTGGGCTCACCCAAGGACCGGAATTTGCTTGTATCTATTAATTATTATTATTATTATTATTATTATTATCATTAATTATTATTATTAATATTGTCCTTGTTCTAAGGGACTGATAAAGAGATAGACCGCATGAACACGAGCATATAGGGAAAGCACAGAGTTTAGCAGTAGGATATAACAGTTGAAAGTAAGAGTACAGGAGGAGAAGAAGAAGAAGTAACGACGAAGAGTCATAATCTAAAGTCTTGTCCCTCAACTAAAAGTAATTAAAAATTTATCTCAGAACTGGCAACTCTGGCAACTTTGTAACTCGTATTTTGTACATCTAAATCTACATTTAGTGGAGTTTGACACATTGTCATTGTCGTTATTGTTAGTGTTATTTTATTACCCAAATTATATAATCATTGTAATTGTTGAGAATCATATTAATTCTTAATAAATTGAAGTGTGCCTCAGCAAGCGTTTGACCTAGGGCACAAACATTGGATAAAGCTACTGGATCAGGACCAACCTTTTCCCTATACAAGTAAGTGAAGGATCTCGAGCTAGAGATCCCAATCCCTGATCATCAAAGGAGCCAAGAAGAACTCTCTAGCCCGTTATCTTGATCAGTTTATCAAGATACGTATCGGAACTCACTGTTGTGAACTGATACTGTCAAGTCTCGAAGAAAGGCAAGCATCGACCCCGCTTGTCTCTATTGATATCCAGCGAATCACTTCCCCATTGCTAACGAACTCACAACTAGGACCCCATCCAGGTTGGCTACAAGGATACCCGATTTTGGACCTATCACCTTTTGGGAAGCCTGTGTCTAAGCTTGCTAATCCCAGCAATGATAATCCCAGTAATGACCCTCCGTGTATAGGATCAAGTTGCTACCGAGCCCTACCCAACTAGGTTGAACAAGGAACAAGGGAAAAGCAAATTTTAATTCAGATCAAAGCAACTTCATTACGGATGCTTAAAACGCAGAATGTCAACAAATTTAAAAAATTTTCAAAATTTCCGTGTTACATACAAAATTTTTAAAATAAACTTTTTTCAGAAAGTTTTCAAAAATGTTGGTATTTTTTGATGTAGACGTACTAAAACGAACCCTCACTTTCGAATGCCAACGTCAAAACTGTTCTGGCACGGTTATAGCAAATAATCCGGGTGGGTTTTTCCCTGCCGATGGGTTTTGTCCAGCATTGGGCTTGTTTGACACCAAAAATTAAATTTTTCCAAAAGGGAATGGCCTACAAAGATGAATTGAATGATTTGAATGAAAATGAAACATGATTTGAATGCTTCGGGCAAACCCTAATAAATTATAGTATCAAAGTCGTGATAGCCCAAACCAATCAAAAGTTCTGGTCCAAAAAAGAAAAAGTGGGTTTTTTCCGTTTTATACTTATATACATCGGTATATAGCTTGTACTTCGAAAGAAACACAGGCCGACAAAAGTAGAAAATACATTTGCATAAATATGCTGTTGTCGAGACATGATACCATTCATGTGCCAATGCCGAGTCAGCATTGTGCAGGTTACAAGTTTTGGAAGAATTGGTGTAACAATGAGTTCTAGAAAGGTTAACTGTCAAAAAGTAAGCATACGGAAAAACAGAAAAAACCCGAATTTTATTAACCAGTACATTAAACGGAATTAGTTTAGTTGATCTATGTCTATTAAATGAGTTCCGCTGATGCTTTGGCTACCGAGGTACTGATCATATCATGGAAGCAGTTCCTGTTTCTCCACCTTGTGCAGAAGTTAAGGTTGCGGATGTTGTCCAACCTACGGCTATTCGCAAACCTGTCGCTGTTTCGCCTTAATTGAGAGTCCGCAGACTATGCCTCTAATTCCGTTCCTCATTTTCCTGTTCTTGAAGATATAAATGAAAACATTGTTTGCTGAATTAGCATTGATCAGACCCCACATAATTGGTATCGCAATCGTTTGGGCACCATTGGACCCGTAGTAGAAAGCAATAACAAAGACAGTAAAAGGAATGGTCTGCAAAAGTAAAGTGCACAGTACCACTAACAACAGCATTTTAGTGACTTTAGCCTGTCGCTCTTTCCGTATTTCCAACACACTTGGTAATGGTACTTCCGCTTTAAGATGCAGCAGAATCATAGCTGTACCATATATAAGGACGCTGACACTGCTTCCTATCAACTGTAGCAAAACCCAAGCAGTAGCCATATTGTCCGTTAGCGCCCAGACAGCTAAGCAGGCATTACCCACCTCGTTTAAGAGTTGATGATCCAGGGTTGTTATCCAGGCCAGGGCATAAAACAACATTACTGCGAATGACGTCACAGCAGTCGCGATGAGTATATGACATTTACGCAGACGAGTATATAATTGAATGCTTCCACAAGCAATCAACCGATCACACGATATGAGCATCAAGAATCCACTAACACTCAGCCCTCCAATTACGTAAAATGAGGAGTGAGCTTTCATTAGACAGTCCAGTCGTGTCGTTGTCTTAGAATACTGTAGAGTTAGAGTCATGCTGAATCCGCGAATTCCAGCTGTAAAATTTCCTAGTCCCATTAGTAGGTCTGCCACTGCTAAGGCAGCCGGTAGTAAATACTCTTTTGCGTGCAACTTTCGGTTCTTGCAAACTGCAAGGACAATCAAGGCATTTCCTACTATTTGAATAGCTCCTTCCATCATATAGACGCAGTTGACTATAATACGTAAGCTGAGCCCATGATAATTTGGTTCCACAGAACAGTTTGCTGTGCAATTGCTAACAGTTTGCGCATACATCATGAGCGGCAGTGTTTCATTAATGGGGCTTTTGCAATAAATTTTCCAAAACTAAAATAGATCAAAAGAGCAAATTTTAGTGAGGGAAGGGAATCGACGGAGGTGCTCGTGCATTGGTTCACAGAAGAGGTTGCTCGCATTTGTAAGAACACCAATTCTATTCAGAACTAGAACTAGAATAAAGATTATATTACTGTGGTGTACGGTACTGGTTTTGGACTAAGCTACATTTGTATCGGCTGGTAAATCAAAAGGGGAGTGGGATGATTTTTGCCAAAGCAAAGGCTAAGGTTTCAGCTCGAAATTTTCAGCTCTAAAACGGTGATAGTCTTTGTCCAGAGAAATAGTTGAAAGATGTCAAAGTTTGGAATTCTGTAATGTCTGATCACAAAAGTTCAGTGTTTAGTCCAATACATTTTGCATATTTAGGCATTAAAGATCAAAGACATTATGAGGACTTTGGAGTAGTATTCTAAAAGTTATTTACCTAGATGTGTGCAATCCTTACTAACAATGTGCGGATACGAAAGAATCACCTGTTTGGAAATTGAAATAGCGTTTCACCAAAGACTTGACCGCCAAAGCCGAGGGTAACCTCCTTTATGTTTTGCAAACGAAATCCTTTTTCTAACTTAGAAATCAGCATGAATCGGGAACTGAAATCTGAAATCTGATAAAATACTGCAGCAGAAATAAGTGGGAGTTCAAAAGTTTCATGACCCATTTCTGGTGTCTACCTCATATATTTGGGGTCACGATTTAGGTTGCCCACCTTTTCCATCAAAACTGTCGCTAAATATAGGAACATATTGTGAGGAAAAATTAATGTAATTGAATAATTTATTTGATCGTGAATTCTGTTTTCCTGGTCTGCAACTTTGGCTTTACTAACCTGAGAGCCTATGTATGTACAGCATCAAAAGAAAACAGCATCAAAAACCTTCAAAAGAGGAAATAATACACAGTTTATGAAAAGTGCAGTCCCGGCCTAAAGTCAGTTGGTTCCGTTGCTGTAGCCGTAGCGACCCCTTCAAACATTTATAACATCTATTAATGAAATTGGCTTATGTTTTTTCAGATGGGTAGTTAATAGGCATCCATTTGTAACGATTAGGGATTGGGATTTGAACCTAAGTTTTAGCTACTAAGTATAAATTATGTAAGTGCCTCAGATGGTTAGACTTTGAGTTCAATGTTGTATACGCCTATCCAAGGGTATTCAACCATGTGAAATGTAATACATTTGATGTTTTGATTCTTGAAAATTGTAGAATTCGTAAGGACAGCAAGTATGCAAGGAAATTAACTTTAACTGTTTTATCATTTCATTATTTAACTGTTAAATTTCAAATTGTAGTATTTAAATAGGGCTAAACCGTTTTATGCTAATTCAATCAATAAATGTAAGTGGACTTATGAAGATATTTACTAAAGCTTAGACCACTTCAGGATTCTTGTTTTGGAGTAAAAGTTGTGTTCTGAATCAAAATTTGGTAACTAGACACAATTAGTTAAGTCATATATAAATGAAGAATTTAGTCCAATGTTGTGTGCAAAGTATTTTATTTAGAAAAGTTGTCATATAACGACTAGCATTAAAATTAGTTAGATAGTAGATAATTATAAGACAGTCGCTGCAGAATAGTCATTGCCTATTATCATTATCATATTTATTCTACAAAAGCAAAAAATTTACTCTTGGGTGGATTTAGAGTTAAATGCTTATTTTTAATTGAAAAAACAGTTAAATAAATCCTAATAAATTAAGTCTGAAGCTGTTAATTGCTCTCTTCCGTAATACCCACCTAGCGTAACTGCGGGTAATTTTCGAGGTGATTGTTGATTGCTCTTATGGTAGTAGTATAACCCCCCTTCACCCCCCGCAGCTTTCGATTGCTCGGCATGTTACGCGAGCACTAAAAATCAATATTTGATGCAACACTCATCTTGAATATAAATATAATCTCATATAAAAAACCAACCCTAGCTAATATTGACGTCAGATCAGAAATTGCTTTTAATTACGCTATCATCACTTTTAATTACGCTATTATAAAGATTTCATGCTCACAACTCGCTTACCCAACAAATAATAATGCTAAATTACATTTTGCGTTTTTACATTATATTATGTAAACTTTTTATACAGTGTTTCAACATAAGTAGCTTTACTGCTTCCTTCTTCAGACTTGCTAAAAAACAGTTAATAAGGAAAACAGCTGTTCCGTTTACACAATATCCAACGCACATAATGCTACTGCGCCGTTGTCAGCTTTAATTAATGTTGGTTTATTTTATAGAGAAAGCTAACTGCTGTTTGCACGCTATAGGACAATTTTGTCGAAAAAACTTAGAGTAAGCCCATTCTTGCATTAGTGTATGTGTAACAAAGCGGCTGAAATCCAGGGGTCAAAATTCGTTGTTACACAGAGAGGCAGACAGCGAGAAGATGCTGGGATCAACTCTTAGGTCTAAGGATCAAGCTAGCCTAGTGTGGGTCTAACCTAATCCAGACGGTCCGCCTGTCGGGTAAGTGAGTTCACTAGTGCCTCAAGGCCAGTACTTATCAAGGGAACAGTTGCGATGCTTAACTGCCACCCACGGATCGGTGCCAGGGGTCACTGCACAACAGAAGAGAACCTTGAAGTCGGAACAACTGTCACACTCGAACACGCAAGACCAGGGCTCCGTATGAGGGCTTCCTTCGGGCTCGCTATCAACAGTCCAAGCTTCAATCTCAGCACGATTCCACGGCTGAGAACAGTTGCAATAGAAGGTTACCTCCGAATGCTCAGGCTCAACTAGAGAACTACCCTCGTGAACTAGGAAGAGTATGCTGAAGCTGTACTGGTTGTGACACTCAGGACACCGATGAAACGGCAGATTCAGTTGGTTCTCAGGCTCATTAATATCACTAAGATTTCCTTCGTCGTCGGCGTCTCCGTAGACAAACTCAATGGGCTCCAGGCTGATCTATTTTCCAGGTATCGTCGACTCAGCGGTTTCCTATCCAACCTAGTTTCAACCACAACGACTAAAGCTCTGATCCTAATTAACTATTTACTATGTCAGAGTTACCCTAATATCAGACAGCACAAACACACACACAAGATCAGATACACTACAAATCTGTTGCAAAAAAATGATACAAAAGGAATCCGTTCACCGCCTAACAACTAAACCCAAGGCTATGATCAGTCACAGGTCCCTACTCCGAAATCTTAGTAGAAGAAGAGCTAGAGCTGAAACCTAGTAAAATTTTGGTTAGATTAGTATTTTAGCCTACTGGTTGTCACACACGCACGCACCCACTGCGAATTGATTCGCAGTCACACAATGATTTGATTTTCGGGGTCGAGGGGGGAAGTTCCCTATATGCTCCCTATATGTACCTGAAAAGTGTGCACAAGTCCACCCGTTCCCGGTCACGAATACTTACCAGCAATACGCGCCAGCAGAAAGCCAATAACTATTCTATCCTCTGCTAAGAGGACGACCCGTAAACTTTTCTAACTTTGCTTGAAATTTAAAGAGAGAGAATTTGAGCAGATGTTGTAGAACAGACAAAAACAGAGCAGATCAAAGAACAGAAGCTTTCAGACAGAAAGATAGCAGACATTTTTAGAGGCTAACAGTAGAAAGTTAAAGATTTGGCAAGGCTCTTCAGATTCTTCAACAGGACGATCTTATCATCCAACCCACACTCCAAAGCCCAATATGACAGTCCTATGTCTATCAGTGCGTCCCTAAGCCAGAGAAGTGGCTCTCAGAAAAGTTCTAGATTCAGCGACGAATCTCAGCAAACTGACGTTTGGGAAGCTGATTTCCAGGCAATCCGGACAGAGCAGCGCTTGAAGAAGAACCAGGGAGGAGAGGCCAGGGGAATCCGGGGATTCTCACCCTGGATGGTAGAGCAGCAAAGAGACCGGGGAGCAGCTGATGTCCAGGAGCAGTGCAGCAGGTAGACGTTGATCCGGGATCTGGAGAGACCACGGAGCAGACAAGGATCGAGACGAGAAGAGCAGCGAGGCAAGGAGAAGAATCAGAGGCCCGAAGGCGGCACTCGCTAGAACTGAATCAAATGGGTTAAAACCTTGTCGGTTTTAACCCGGATTCAGAGATATTAACTGGATTTCAGTCAGATCAAAGGAAAAGCTTGTTAATTTTGAATCGAAAGCACTAGACTCAACTTGGGCCAGCTTATTTTTAGACTCAAAACTAGCGAGAACTTGTTAATTTAAGAAAGAAGGCTAGATGGAACTAAATTCTTCTTTTTGAGCGTTTTGGACAAAAGAAGGAAATTGGATGAGAATTTGTCTTTTTAACGTAGGAAAACGAGTAAAGGGGATTTCCGTCGGAAATCCCCCACCAATGACATGTTCCTGAATTTCCTTCTCAGGAAATTCAGCGAAATCCAGCTAATATCCACTGATATTAGCATACAATCATGAAAGCAATAGTGATATCAAATTGTCTAGGGCGGCGAGAGCCCGATTTGAACGTAGGAATTTGAAAATGGGACTCAAGGTCCAATTAGGTTAATTTTCATCTCGCGCTTACATTTATTATAAATTCTAGAGGGGATTGGGACCGCTCATCCTAAAGGGGTAAATTTAGAAAACGGCTTCTGAAGCCCAAACCCAATTTAGGTAATCCTTCCCCCCCGGGTATACCCCAATCCCAACCTAGGGTCCGAGTAGGAGAAATTTTTGGAGGAGGGTAGCCTAGGAGGGGAGAGGCAGAACCTCTCCCAACAGAACGTCTCAAGGGGTGTCTGTAATTTCCCTCCAGAACTCCAGACTCGAGAGCGGCCATCCGCTAATACCCCAAAATTACAGACTGACTGGAAACTGCAGATTTCGGTCTCACGTTAACTTTTGCCTCGTGTCTTTTGCAATCATCTTTCGATGATTGGTTGCTTTCATGCTCGCGTTTCGTCATTGGTCAGTTTTGAATGAAGGACTCCGCCTCCTTTCGAGTGTTTTCCTTGAGTTTGCATCTGAGCAATCCATCACCCAGGTTACATAATTTTTTATAGCTTTGGGTCCGTTTTCGAGTGGCCCAAAGTACCTCAACAGCCTTGGCCCTAAACTTTTATGGCGTCTTTGTTTTCAAGGATTTTCAAGGACCTTTGTCCTGAAGCTGATTTCTAAAGACGTGAAGTTTGTTTGCCAAGCAAATGAAGAATCCAAAGGCAGACCGACAGGCGGACGAAGAAACTAGAGAAGAAGGAGGAAGAAGAAAATCGTAATACGGACAGGGGGCCTGGAAGCCCACGACGAAACAAGCAGTACCTAAGCGAAATGAAACTTATACCTAGTCTAAAACTTAGCTAAAACCCTAATATTACATATTCGCTACTATTAATTGTTAATTGCTTTCTTTCTTCCTTTCAGGGGTGACTTGTGCCTTAATTTTAGAGGGGTTCCCCTCTGTCTGATTCATGCGTGCAATGTCATACTAGTGACGTAGAGAAGGTAGCGCTGAACTTCACACATACGTAGACTCAATGCTAGACACTCAGACTGGCCCTCGCTGGCCTTCACTCACACACAACTCAATAGTAGGGACCTGTAGATGAACCCCATACAATTGATGATGCACATTAAAAAAGGGGTAAAAATGGACTGACCTCAGCTCGACTAAGACGGTGAACGAATTCAGTATTGACATTCATCAATTAAAATTTAAAATTACAATGACAAAAATCACACCCACAACAAGACAAATCTTTACACTGACTCTTAAGGAACTTTTGATTTCTTTTGGATTTCAGTTGCGAAAGAACAGCGAAACTATACAGTTACACTTACAAATTCCCTTATACAATGCATAGTTAAATCAATTTACAATTCGTGCGTAAACAGGAATACCAGTATTAATTAAGCAGTGAACGAGCATGAACTTAGCTAATTACAAAATACAGCTATTTCACAAATCAATGGATTGCTATGTTGTTTTCTCTATGCTTTAGTTTTCAGAGTATAATTTTGTTTATAAGATCAGTGGTACCTCAGGAACTAGAGATCTGTTGTTTAATTTGCTTGAAAGGGTAGGGCTACCGTCCGCATTAGTTGAGGCGGACCCAGCCAGCAACAACTATCCTTAATTTTAGTACAAAACAGTCCTTTGAACAGTCTCTAGCCCTTTTCCCTCAGTGTAACTTTTGATTGAAAGGCTTAAAAGGTTAACTTCGAACATTTTCTGATAGCTGGTCATCTTACGAACCTGAACTTTTTAAATAACCCCAATTCGCTGAAAATAATTGGCATGACACCACCTCATGTGCACCCTATTCGTGATAGGTTTTTATCAAGCAGTTAAACGAGAAACATCCCTATTTTAGATCGCGTCAATCCTGCTTCTTGGGGGACAATCAACCAACTTCTGAAACTCTTTTAGAAGGCAATTCAAAATTCCTTATTTTTTCATTTTCTTTACATATCGCATACTTTCCATTTAATTACACTCTCCCAACGTCTTGATACGACAATCTAAATAAAGCCACCTTGTTTCGAGGTTTGCTTGTTTAGATGAAATTACTTCGTAACATTTTATGCAAGAATCTGCAGATAAACGGCTGGTTCCTACAGCTGCTTTCCTAATTTCTTCCACAGATAGACATGTTTGCAACCCAACTCTGCCAAAATACTGACGCTGCTTACGTAATCATCAGTTTTTTCCCTACTAAAAGGCAAGCTCCAAATTATTCAAAAGCAATCACTTGTATTCCACAACTTTGCCGCCGCGCCGCCTGAAATTATGTAAATAACAAATGTATCATATAAGATATCATATAACACCATAAGAAGTATCTGCTTTATATGGCAAGCGTAGCTTACGTGCGTTTTGACGCCTTTACGTTATTTACAGCTGAATGCTGGCAAATTTAGGCAGCTAATTTTTAATGTGTTGAGGCTTTAATTACACAACAGCAACCTGCGTCCTCGCACTCAATTAGACAAACGTGTGAACTCAGTTGTTGATGTCATTTGAAATTCTACAATTCTATATCTTTTGTGAATAAATCGTTCCCCTTACTCAAGGCTTAACTGTTAACCTATATGTGAACTATTAGCTGTGCGGTCCTATCGGTTTTGCAAAGCAGGAAGCAGTAGCTTATTCAGACTTGAAAATTGTACTTTACTGACGCCGTAATACTAGCAAGCTGTCACGTGCCCGCAGGCGCAATCTGCTGCGCTGATTGTGCAAGCGTGCAGCGAATTATTCAACCACAGCTTCTCTTCCGCCCCGCCCCGCCAACCGTCGCCTTATTTCATTTTATGACTGTTTGTTTATTCTTGAACTACTGTTTTTCTTGAATCAGATACAATTGAATACTGATAGCAAATTTGGTTTAAGCACTTAAAGTGCATCCGAAATGCCACTGAGTTATTCATCATCCCAGGCTAGTGATGGAGCAGTCATCTAGCACGCTGCATGAATAACTCAATGGCATTTCTGTGCCCTTAGCTTGCTGTTGGCTAGCGTATGTAACTACGCTACCGCCACAATATTAAGGAACCACGGCTCACAACTGACAGAGTAAGACTTGTTCAGCATTTGTAATGCCTTAACAGCAGCAATTCGGGAAGGTTCTCTGTCACCGCTGTCATTGTGTTTTTATTCTTTTATTTTTCAAACATTAGTTACGACAAACAACACTTACATTGCTAAGCTTATAGATACCAATACAGATACAGATTTACATTTAACTACAGTCTTCAGAGCAATTACAAAGAATATGCCTCAATGACACAGTGTCGCCATACAACGTAAGTACCTCCATAAGGTTAGCCTTACTTACATGTAATTAGAGTAAGTACTTACCAACGCAAGTAATAGTAACGCAAGCATTAATCATATCTCGAAAGTCTGCGCTTACCGAAGAGTCAATTTAAACTTCTACAGGAAATGGTAATACGACAAATATTTATGATGAAAGATTTCCTAATTCGCCATCATCTTCCACAGGCTCGTTGCTATTGGCGAGAATGTATTTATCTATGCTTCTGTTCTCCTCAACAGCGATTTTATACGCTTCTAATGGTTCCATACCCTTATCATCCACTAGTTCGTTCTTTTTATCAATTATCTCGTTTGTAATGGGATCATTACCGAAAGCAATGAGTTCAGCAAATTTATTCAACACCAGGCCATTAATAGTTCTTATGATGCGTGGGATAAGATCATCAAAGGCTTCTCTGTCGGCTTCTTTGTTTGAGTAGCCATCTTCTTTGTATTCCTTAGATATCCGAGTTAAGCGCAGTCTGTGTTTTGCTATGGCTTGTTCTTTCAGGTCTTGCCAAAACTGTGACAATTTCTCACTGCTAGCACTGCTGTCATTGGTGTCCGTGCTGTCCTCAGTTTCATAATCATCTCCGTCAGTTTTTGAAGTATTGTGAGCCCTCAGCTTGTGAGTGTACAAGCTTTGACGATGTCGGTATACTTTTGAACACTCTGAACACTCATACACGATGAAGGAGAGTTTACGTTAAGATGAGTTCACTATAAGAGCACCTCTTTTATTAACTTCTTTTCTTCTAGTTACTGTAAGCCTTACAAAATACTGCGTCATTACTTACCCAACCCTGACGTAAGTGACTTCGACAAATCTTGTATGTGGTTTACAAATACTTACATAAATAAATATAAATAAAGTAAACTGTTGGTGATTTGAGCAATACTCATTCAGTAAACTAACGGGCCGCGGTTCGCCGCATAGACAGACCGTATCACTGCGGTGCGTACTGTTCAGGTTGAATCCCGGTCCACAACGTATCCCAACAGCCCTTGAATGAGTTTTGCTCAAATCACCAACAGTTTACTTTATTTATATTTATTTATGTAAGTATTTGTAAACCACTTACAAGATTTGTCGAAGTCACTTACGTCAGGGTTGGGTAAGTACTGACGCAGTATTTTGTAAGGCTTATAGTAAGTAGAAGAAAAGAAGTTAATAAAAGAGGTGCTGCTATAGTGAACTCATCTTAACGTAAACTCTCCTTCATCGTGTATGAGTGTTCAGAGTGTTCAAAAGTATACCGTCATCGTCAAAGCTTGTACACTCACAAGCTGAGGGCTCACAATACTTCAGAAACTGACGGAGATGATTATGAAACTGAGGACAGCACTAACACCAATGACAGAAGTGCAGCTGATTGCGCCTGCGGGCACCTTACTAAAGGTGTGTGCCTACAAAAGAAGCACCTGCTTGGAAATGTCCTTTCACTGAAAACTTTGCAGCCAAAGCAGAGGGTGACCTACTTTATGTTTGCAAACGAAATCCTTTTTCTAGCTTTGAAATCAGCATGAATCGGGAACCTGCCCTTCTGAAAGGTTCCCTATCAAAACGTCTAAATTCAAAACGTCTAACGTTCATAACGTCTACCGACGAAACGTCTAACGACGAAGCGTCTACTGACAAAACGTCTAATTTTTCTAAAATTGTGTCACACGTTCAAAACGTCTAAACTTTCCAAACTTTTGGTTATTATTTTTATATACTTATTTTGTATGGGTCTGCGTCAGTTTTCCAATAGGCCGCTTTGGGTATGGGTAGCACGGTCTTGCAAATCTTGAATTTGAAGTTCTGGTATTGTCCCATATATGCTTCTTATATTCTGCATTGCTTCAATATTCGACTAGTTATTGACTATTCACTGATTTAAGTAAATTGAATACTGATTGCTGACTGCAATCAGTAAAGATGGTGCAACAGATTTTACTGATTGCAGATTACTTAGCATCAGTTCTAGAATTTCTAGAATTGAAAAGTGTAATGCTAATTGTAAATTGTAAATTATATAAATGTTTCAAGTAGTTTGTACAATCTGGTTTTTCAGAAATATTTAAAAACTAAAGACAATTTAAAATGAAACAATAAACTAGACGTAGAGTTTAATTTAATGTGATTTTAAAATACATTTACTTCAAAATAACAATAAACCTAATTTGCTTTCTTTAAAAATGGTTTTAGACGTTTTGAACGTGTGACACAATTTTAGAAAAATTAGACGTTTTGACAGTAGACGTTTCGTCGGTAGACGTTTTGAACGTTAGACGTTTGACTTTAGACGTTTTGAACGGACACCTTCTGAAATCTGATAAAATACTGTAGCAGAAATAAGTGGGAGTTCAAAAGTTTCATGACCCAATTCTGGTGTCTACCTCATCTGTTTGTGGTCACGATTTGAGTTACCAACCCTTTTCATCAAGCCCATCGCTAAATGTAGGAACAATTTCTGATTGAAAATTAATGTCATTAAATGATCTATTTGATCACGAATTTTGTTTTCCTTGTCATATCTTTTGCTTGACTGACCTGAGAGATTGGGTAGAGGTGGGACCAGTTCCATTAGAACCGGTTGGAACCGGAACAGGAACTGAACCGGAAGGATTTTTGTAACCGTAATCGACCGGCAGGATTTGGAACCGGCCGGTTCCACTCTTAAAATCAGACTTGAACGTATGTTTGCAAAAACTTAAACATCAAAAAGGCTGGAGTTTGTATGTAGTTGCGATTCACAGTGAAGATACAATCACTGAAATTGAAACTGAAGCTGAAACTGTAATAAATTTAGACCCTAAACTGGAAATGGTACAGCTTCACCTCTTACCACTGGGAGACAAACTTCCAGCTTCCCTTTTCAGGAGACTGAGACATGTTTCAGCTATCACTAAAGCTGAGGATTGGTATAAGATATGTTTAAAATGTTTATTTGAATTAAAAATGCTGACATTATCCCTTCGGTTTGGTATGACTTGGCCCAACTCTGAATTGGCCCAATAAAAATGATTGGTTGCTTAACACAATATCACTTGACCAATTAAATTCAAAAGAACGTAGACATGCATGTGCATGTTAATTGCAATAGTATATTTCATATTTGCGGAAATTGTAAGAAATCAAGGGAGCATTGATTTAGAAAACTATTATATAAAACTTATTTAAGAAAATTTAAGATTGGTAGTAAAATTAGAGTTTGCTGTCTAAAATTGAATTATAATTTTTTACGTTTTAACATAAATCTATTCTTGTTGTTACATTTTTATTCTAGTTAATTTTATTTTTGTAGTGAATGTATATAGGCATATATAGATTATCAGGTAAATTAAATTAATTTTAATTTAGAAATCTTTATTTTCCACAGAAAAATTGTAATTTTTGTAACCAGTTCCCCTCCTCTCACAGTTATTTACACGCGATATATTCTACCGTAAGACTTTCTCTCTTTAGTAAAGTGGGCGGGGCTTAGCAGTTTAAGTGACAGTTGGGCCAAATCAGAGTTGGGCCAAACAAGACTACACCATCCCTTCTGCGTTGTTACATACATACATACATACATACATACATACATACATACATACAGATTACATAAGTTGTAACGTGCTTGAAAAATCAGGTATTCTTTTGTTGTATTAAGGGAAAGTACCGAAATCATTATTCTGAAATTTCGAAATTATTTGTTTTCATGCTGTTCCATTTTCAACTTTTTAAGTTTGTGTATTGCAAAACCAAATTTTGTAAATTACTCAATTAATTTTAACGAATTTTTAAAATGTAGTATTTTAGAATTTTAATTGGTAATTGAAGAACGCCGGGCACTTTCTTTCGGACATAAACGATAAAGCACCGAATGAAAACATTAACAAGCTGGCATATTTGAAGACTAACCTTATTAATGAAAAGGTTAGAGCCAGCCTATGGGTAGGCATATTTTCTCAAAAACTTGGTAAATAAACGGTGGTGTTTTCAGGAAGCAACAATATTATGACAGAGAAAACGAAATTTTATAGGAACGGAAAAGTTTAAACGTTGCGAGTTCTTATTTGTCTAAATCCCGAAATGAAAGTCGATCAAAGTTCAAGTGTATAGAGCGAACCGCCTGCAAAATTAACCTGTTAGCTATTTTACATAATCAATCTTCTGTATATTTTCTCGTTAAGTATATATAACTTTAATATATACGAGTATATAAGTATATATATACTTTAATATATACATCCATTTGTAGCGATTAGAGATTGGGATTTGAACCTAAGTTTTAGCCTCTAGTATAAATTATTTACGCTTCTCAGATGCTTAGACTTTGAGCTCAATGATGTCCGCATACATGCTGTCCAACCAAATGAAAAGTTAATGTAATGGCTTTTGATGTTTTGATTCCTGAAATTTGTAGAGAATATTATAGATAGCAAGTATGAAACGAAGCAAGTTTTAATTATATTTTGTGGCTTGATGACCATAGCTGGGGCCCCCAAATTAAGTCCTAGTATTAATGACTTTATTGCGCACTCTGTTGTGCCGTTTCCAATTTGAAGTCTAATAGAGCTCTCAATGGTGGTCAACTCTAATACAATTTGAAGTGGAAATTGAGGGGCCCCCGTCAGGGAATATATAAAGATTACAAATAGTAATGTTGAAAAACAAGTTTTCATTTAAACTGAAACTTAAACTGATAAAACTTGAAAAGTGAAAGCGTAAACTGAATTTTAAAGTATTGATTAATATAAACTTTTTTATTTTCAAGTTTCTATAGAATTATCTCTATTGTCGTCTGCTGAAGTTATTGCCAAAGAAATTTCAGAAATTTCAAAATTTGAGACAATTTCAACAAATTCATCTTATCTTATAATTGCTCGTAACAAATGAGTTTGACACGACTGAATAGAAATCCAAGGAAATAATTTTTATTTGCATTAACTAGTGCTTGTTAATGTTCTGACAGCTAAATTTTCACTTTAGTTGAAAAATCACTTGTTTTAAAACATTACAATCTGTAATCTTTATATATTCACTGATGGGGCCCCCTCTATTTGCACTTAAACTGTATTAGAGTTGACCACCATTTGAACTCTCTATTAGACTTCAAATTGGAATCGGCACAGCAGGGTGCGCAATAAAGTCATTAAGACTTGGATTTAATTTGGGGGCCCCAGCTATGGTTATCAAGCCTATTTTGTTTATAGATATGTTAAGTTTCAGACTGTAGTATTTAAATTAGGCCGAAGTTATGCTAATTTAATCAATGAATGTAGGTGGGCTTATGAAGGTATTTGCTAAAGTTGTGAAGCTGAAATCACTTCAGGATTTTTTATTTTCGCGTCATAAGTTGCGTTCCGCCGAATCAAAATTGGGAAAATTAAGTAATTTTTATATCCATGTGTGCAAACGTATTTAATTTAGAAAAGTTGTCATATGACAACATAGCCTGCTTTAGTAGCATGAAAGTTTGTTAGTTGGCTGCAAACCAGCTGCTGCACAATAGCCATGACCTATAATAATTATCTTGCATTTTGCCAACAAATTGTTACTCTAGGGTGTACAGCGCGGGATTTCGAGTTGAGAGCTTGTTTTTATTTGACAAAAAGAATTAATATTGAAATCCGAAGCTGCAAATTGGTCTCCTTGTTTCTCTGTTTGTACCTAACTTGCGTAGCTGTGGCTAATTTTCCATGAGATTGTTCTTAATAAAAATGGTTAGCGTTTCCTCAACCCTAACGGTTTCTTTGACTACAAGCTCACCTTTTGTATTTAAGTCGATGACATACCTCAACAATGCTATTAATTACAACTACTAGAGGAGGCAGCTAACTATGAAGATTTATAGTTGACGACCTAAGAACTTAAAATATTGAACAATCCAAGCATTTGCTGACCCTTGGATAAATGACGAATTGGTAAATAATAATCTGGAAAACTAAACGAATGAGGAAAACGTCACATACTTTCTTGGAAGGTAAAAATTTCCCTAACGGAAGTAATGACGCTGGTGTGTTTTTGATGTTCTATTAATAGCCACCAGTTCTTTGCCGTTGACAAATAAATTTTTCGCTGCGTAGGCGACTCTTTCTACTCTCAAGCATTAAATATTAACGCTACTTATGTTTACCCCGAAGTCAGACAATCTGAGCATGCGTGAGCTTATTTATGCTATTCTGCCATATCTATAAATAGAAAAATAGCGGAACTAGAAATTTTGCCAGTTGCTGGTGCAAACACAGGCCAAATTACTTAAGGGGGGGGTCCATTTTTGGCCGATTTTTCTACCATCTCCATTTTGCTAATTTTCACATATTTTGTTCTCCGATTGGTATACCTTAACGAGTTCTTAAAATTAAAGTCGGATCTTTTACGGTTAATGAGTAATTTCACTCCAAATTTGAGATCTCATGTGTTAAACATAGGAAACTGGAAAAGTTTTAATTTTTTGACTCGTGTCAAAAACTTTCGAAACTGGGCAAAGATTCTAAGTATAATTTGGTATCATTAAAAACGTCTAATTGTATACTTTAATTTTTTCGAATTAGATTTTTGAGTTAGGTCTTTAAATTTTTTAAAATACTCTTTGAAGCTTGCTGACTGTGAAATTTGACGTTTTTCGTTGTTGAAAACTGGGGTGTTTCAACTTTGATCAAGCATTACATAAATTTAAAGGCCTAACTAAAAACATCTGCTTCCAACAAATCACAGTATATAAGTAGACGTTTCTAACAATACCAAATGATGCCGATAATCTTTGCCCAGTTTCGAGATTTTTTGTCACTGAAAATTTGGTTTTTTACCAAAATTTTGAATTTTTCAATTTTTTGCCTATTGCCAAAATATCTCGTTTCTCGTTATTTCTGGTGGCTGTACTTCAGTGTTGACTACAGTTATTCCAGCTAAGTAGTCCAACGTGGTCGCTGCATCCCAATCCATATTGGTATCCATATTGCAAAAATATCGTTTTTTCAAATTTCTCAAAATATGATAAACTTGACATCAACCGAAAGCTCTTAACATTTTTTCTTCTTGGGCTATGGTCCGCAAATCAACCAAATTGAAGTTAATGGCTGTTAAATGGTTTTGTTATCTAACCTCAACATTGGCCTTGCTGCTCCTTAAAAGTCGTTAAAAAGGCATGAAATCACGTTTAGCCTGCCAACACCGGGGCAAAATTAATTCTTTAGATCAATTTTCAAATGTACACCCCATTGAAGCTCCAAAATCGAAGACTGTATAAGGAAAATTGCCTTAGTCTCAAGCGGTACCCTCGTTTTGCCCATTATTACAATTGCAAGCAGTTGATAGCTCGTAACTCGTGGAGACATCGATGAAACAACTCAATATTTAAACTTGGTGTTAACTACCGGTTTACTGTCCGGTAACTAAACCGGCACTTAAATGGCGAAGCGAATAGGGTGCAACCTACTCGAAAAGTAAATAATCCCAATCTAAGATATCCTAATAAAAGAAATAAAGGCCCATGATTTACTAGTACTTAAGTGAGATTTAATGGATAAATGGCATAGAATACGGCGATAACAATCAAGGGCACAATAGGCCGACTCGACTAATTGACAAACAAACACATACTGACTAATTATACAATTAAGCTAACTTATATATAAGCTGAATGGTTGCTGTTTAAGACTGATACATTGATCATTCACGAAATACAAGTAGAGTAATTTGGGGCGGATTACAATTAGTAAAGTAGGTTTTTAACATTGGTACGTACAACATATGTGGCTACATTATGTGTAAAAATGAGCGAAATCCGTGACTATAAGTTTTTTCATGGTGGCATCCCTTAAATGAACTGAACTGAATTCACAGTTAGCATACCCACAACAAAGTTTTAAAGCCAATATAATATATTTTAATTTAATGTGTGTTAAGTTGAATATCTATACGTTAATGCAGAGTTGGTCGCGGGTCGCGAGTACCCCGCGGGTATCCGCCTGACTGAGTATTACCAAATTTCAGCACTATAAGTGACATTTAATATGCAGTTGGAGCACTAGCGCCAAGCATCTGATTAGTTGGCGTTCCTAAATTGTTATTACATAAGATTAGCCAGCTATATTAGATAACCGTACCTAGTTTTCCAAATTTTCAATTTATCCTGAAATCAGCAGCTTACTGATCAACATATCTTCTGCATCTAAAAAGTATTGTCTATTTTTTCTTGAATGATAAGAGCGATCATAAAAAACACAAACAAAACATAAACACATGTTCAGTAAGAGAAATTATACTTGCAAGACATTGTGTTATGAGTTTCATTGAGCATATTCTCGCATTGACGTAGTCGCATGTGTAATATAACGAAATGGCACCGACAGCAGACATTTCTGATCAATTTTTCAATTTGTTAACCAAAAAGCAAACTTTTAGAAATTTTGAATTTTACAAAATCTTGAATATTAAAAGTATTTAAATTTAACTTTGTCATAAATCGCAACGGGGGGAACAAAAAAGGCTTTGTCTAAGATTTTGCTAAAAAGTTGCAGAAATGGGTTATTTGAGTCGCTAAACACGAATTTGAAGTCCGTTTTTTAAATTCAACATTTCGTTAGCTCGGTGTAAGCTTACAACCTAAGCTTACGAGCTCTTGAAAATTTGAATCGAAAAACTTTAGATTTTTGCTCAGCACCCCTGAAAACTTCCGGTAGCTTCTAACACCTTTATTTCTACGTTTAGATACATTTTAATACAGGCGAAAACAATTTAATTATTTTCCCAAAAACGAGTTGGGGGGGTGTAGCGCTTCTAGTAGGGCTGGTGGACCAAGAAGAAACCGAGGACAAACCCAAACGGGAGGCGTCAGGCATTTTCCCCCACATTTTTCAAACTTTGTGTTTGCTGAAAAGTTAGGTAGTGGTCTCAATTTAGTCGCAGAAAACGTCAGTTTTAAAAATAAATGTTGCTCGGATAAAGTGCAATTCTCAAGCAGAGAATTTTGTGTCATTCAATTTTCAGTTTATCAGACCCCCACCCCACTGACAACTGCCCTACTGGACTGGACACTGGACTCCAAACGAGTATGGGGACACAGTTAAAGAAGTGAGTGAAAGTACTGAAACTGTACATTTCAAGATCTCAGCAACGTATATATAAATGGGTAAACATGATAAATGTAGTTAAATATAGAATCAGATAGATACAGGAAGTTCAAATTTCTAAGTATTTTGAGATGTTTACTCGTCTAAGTTAGATTTACATAGGTTAATCAAACTGCAGAATTGGTAAAATTTGAGAACGAAAGAGAGCCGCACTCCACACACGTGCTGATGTGTGACTTTCCTTTTTCCTTTAATTAGAAGAAGACTGAAAGCCAAATACAATTTTAGATGAGAAAATTAGTTACAAGTCGCTCTGGCTAAGCCTGGCAAAGGGGAAAAGTTAAACAAATCTTGTCTGAGTGTTATAAAAAGACCATCAGAGGCTGACTTTGCTTGATTGGCTCTATTTGTTACCAAAAGACGTAATGCTAGGGTCCAACTAAGGACTTGTCGAAACTACGATAAGCTGGCATTCAGACTGATTCGTGTTCTCTAAGTGTTTTCTGGTCTTTTTAAAATTGACAAAGAGAAGCAGAGTTCGAATCCAAACAAGTCCAGGGCGTATAGTCATTTTTCAAAGCCAGTTCAACTTTTGTGACGAAGACAAACTATTTAAATTTTTTCCACGGATGACGTTGACCGATAAGTCCAATATACCAGGAATATCTGTTAAAACAAGGTTCTATGAACTAGTTTTCTAAAAAATAAAAAATGAAAAATTTGTTCAATAAATTCTATAAACAGTTCTTGGGACAGGAGCGGTCCAGACATGACCGACCCTGAAGGAATATTATCGCACAATAAAATTATTTTTTCCTTTTCAAACAAAATTAATTCCTTATCCAAAACTAAAATTGTTGGAGTTGCCTTCTGGAATTTCTTCAGCTTGACGGTCGAAGATAATAAACAGTTTTTAAAAATGATTTTGGACCAAATCCCTAACTTGAAGCTACAAATGGACAAGGGTAAAGTGTGCTATTGGGCGGTGAATCGATTGAGGATACATAAACAAATACTACCCTTAAAATGTTAAAACTTGACTGGATTGAACTTGAAAACATGAAGACTCTCAGCGACCTGGACTTAAACTTAAACATTAACCAATTGAACTAACAATTAAACGAACTAACTAACAATTGAATTAACCAATTAAAAATTTTTGGTAGATGTTCAAAAAATTTTGGTCTATATCAAGCCCTTATATCTGAAAAGTTTTGCTAATCTTTCTACTTTTACGAGTTTCGTAAACGAATGTAAATTTCCTGATTATAAGCTTTAAAACGATGTATCTTTCGAACTCACGAACTTGCGAAAGTTGTAGCGTTGAAAAAATGACCACAAAAGCACTGCACAAAAGGATACCACGAACTTGCGAAAGTTGTTGCGTTGAAAAAATGACCACAAAAGCACTGCACAAAAGGATACCACCACCTTAAGCGACCACTCTCTAGCTTTGTTGCAAAACATTGACAAGCCATTGTGAAAAGTTCGAACTTTCTGGATGGTACAACAAACTGTTGCCAGTCCAGTAAACTCTCTGTTGTCGGTGCTTGAAAACCTGATCACGTTCTTTCTGGCACGTTTTGCGTTGTTAATAAAAGGAAATCGGTTGAGATCCAACGTTTCCATGTTTTAACTGATAAAAACCTACCAATTGAATGAAAGTACGCCCTTTACAATGGCTACTACATGTTGTCAAGGTAGAACTTAAACATCCCTACTGTGGGACAAAAATTGTCAACCTCTGAACATATGCCTGGAACACTTGTAGTTGGTTATGTTACGTAATTACGTTTTTATTGCACAATTGTCCAATACATATGTACAATGCAATGGCTGGTCCATAACGTTAGGTATGCTTTTGTTTACCGCTCATACAACTTTGTACGGTGTTTAACACAAGAAATCCAAAGAAGGATACAACTTCAATTATCCCAATAATGGACATGCCAGTGGCAATTGCAAGAAAGTTTCCAAGATCACTCACAGTGCTGACTATCTAAAATTATACTGATTAAAATGTTTCAAAACTAACTATTAACTAACTAACTAACTAACTAACTAACTATGTAACTAACTAACTATAGTTTGTCATAAGTGCTATTCTAATATAAACTCAAGATATGACATTGAATATGATACTAAAAGCATGCAATTTCACTTTCTGCCATTTTGGTCAGTTTAGTTACCGTTTCCTTGTAAGCTTCTTGATAAGTTGTCATCGTAGATGTTTCGTAATAGATTTCTATGTAGCTGTATGCTCTAAATATATCACAGAAAACATTTAGTATCTACCATGCATGTGATGGAGGGTTCATCCCGCCTTCAGACCTAGAGCTCACTTTCCCCAGAGGGATCGGTCACTCCACGCTCCACCCCTCCTTCAGAATCCATTTTTTCAGGAAAACTTGTTTTCCCCCGAAGATATTTCTCCTCCTGCACTTATCTGTCATCTGCTTAAAATTATTTCTTCGTTTTGCTCTTTGTTTCTGTGGTAGCACAATGAAAGTATAAGGTAGCATATAAGTGTCTTTGTCCTCTCTGGAATAGGCTAGAAAGTAGAGATGAGATCAGGGCCGACTTTTGCTGCCCGGCCCGACCCGGCCCTGCTCTAATTTCATGTCTGCCCAGCCCAGCCCGGCGCTGTATCAAAAATTTCAGGCCCTGGCCCGGCCCGGCCTTGAGTGCCGTTTAGGTCTGCGCGGCCCGGTCCGGCCCCGAAAAGCCCTGATTTTTAAAAAATTCTTATATAGAGTTTTGAAACATAATCTTGTGTTCTGCTCTGCCACACTATCATATTCTCGAGATCCAAAGTTCATGTTGTCTCTAAGTTATGCCTAGAGTCATCTCTCTCACTCGTGGCTTAACGAATTTTCAGCATCCCACCCTACTAAGGAAATTATATACTAGGAAGACTAAACTTGCCTGAGGTTGATTTACCGAGATAGTTTAATGTTTTCGTGAGTTTAAAACGGTTACATATAGTAGTCTAAATTTTTGTTACTCAGAAGAAGACGTTTGTACACAAAGAGGCACTCTTTATCAACATAAAATTTCAAAAAACAGTACGCAAACTTTAACAATACTTGGAACATGCAGTTACTACATTTGATGCAAAGAAAGCAAGAAATTTTTAATTTAGGAAGTCAAAACAATTATTGGAATTGGAAAGTGTATATGTGCAATAAATTAATGCGAGAAACGTCAGGGCTTGGCAAGGCCGGGCAGGGCCGGGTCGGGCCGGGCTTTTTACGTTGGGTGTTTTACGGCCCGGCCCGGCCGCGTATTTATAAAATGCACTCACACTACGCGCATATGGAAAGTGCACGGGTGTGACGCGCACTATTAGGAAAATGCACTCACACTACGCGCATATGGAAAGTGCACGGGCATGACGCGCACTATTTGGAAAATGCACTCACATTAGGCTCATTATGGGAAAATTATAGTTGCATATAATTTTATGTCCTTTCACGTTCATACGGTTGCAATACCAGCGGTTGTTCCATCAAGACTAATATATTACGTAAGGCACATACCTATAATAAGGTTTATATCACGATTGTGTTTAAATGAGTAATTTAATAATTCACAATTATTCACAAATAATAGAGAAAATCAAATGTGTAAAACATGTGTAAAAATCTGACAGACCGACAGACATACTATTATGTTCTGACGTATAAATCAAATTAGAAAGGAAACCAAGGAACGATCAGGAATAAAGTTCTTCGTTAAAAGAATCGTCCTTGGGTAAAAGATTCTTCGTGGAGGTATAAAGTAAAACTCATCGGTTTTACAGAAACATTACGTTTCCTCGTAATACAAAAGACTGACTAAATTTAAGCCTTGGTTTAACCGTACCCAGTCTTCAAAGTTGCCTGTGTAAACAATTTGCCAAATGCCAAATATTAAAGCAAATTTATGTGGTTGTCTTGTCTGTTTAAAACTATACCTAAAAATATTTGGATCTTCTGCGCTTGCCCCTCCAATCACTAACTTTTGATTTTTTGACCAATAACTTTGAAATTTTGCATGGACGCATACTGATGGCTGATGACATCAAAAATTTAAAATTTTAAAATTTTTTAAATTTTCTAAAAGTTATAAATTTTAGCTTGAACCAAAGGGACCAAAATGAGCCTAAATTTCTTTTTAAAAAGTTTTGTTGAAAACTTGAATACAAGGGTTTTCATGGGCTCTGAGCACGAATCTGAAATCCGTTTTTCGATTCAGCTTTTCGTTAGCTCAGGATAAGCTAAAGTTGTATGCATAACATGTAAGCACATACGGGGATAACAGATTCCAGATTTAGTGCTCAGCGCCCCTGTATGCAAGTGTTCAGCAAATGTTTTTAAAACAGAATTTTCGGTTCCCCTTGGTCCCCTTGGTTCAAGCTAACATTTAAAAATTTTAAACTTTTTGAAAAGTTTAAAATTTTTAATTTTTGCTTTCATCAGCCACCAGTATTTATACACCCATGCGAAATTTCCAAGTTATTGGTCAAAAAATCAAAAGTTAGGGCTGGGGGCAGCGCAAAAGATCCGAATATTTTTAGGTTTAATTTTAAACAGAAAGTCACATAACTTTGCTTTAATATTTGGTATTTGGCAAACTGTTATACACAGGCAGCTTTGAAGACTTACTACGGTACAGCCAAGACTTAGACTTAGTCCGAGTCTTTTGTATTATGAGGCCACGTAATGTTTCTGTAAAACCGTTGAGTTTTACCGTATACCTCCAGGACGATTCTTTTAACGAAGAACTTTATTCCTGTGT
>JASAND010000337.1:0-11218 GCA_030248195.1 Trissonchulus latispiculum | reverse complement strand
AAATTCCACTTTTTGACCAAAAATGACGGCAAAAGTAAGATTTATTTAAAGTGGGTAAAATTTTAACATAATCATAAAATTCAAGTTTAGTTCTATCCAACGATATAAAGCTTTCAAGCTGCGACTTATATTGCGCCAGCAATGAATTTTTAAACAATATCCTCAATTTCAGCTAGTTTTGCTAGTTTACACTGCTTCAGTCAAATCACGGTGGCAAACATCAAAGAGAGCCAAAAAACCAGCTGAAATAAGAGATATTGTTTAAAAATTCATTGCTGGCGCAATATAAGTCGCAGCAAGAAAAGCTTTATATCGTTGGATTCGGCTCAGCTTGAACTTTATGATCATGTTATTTTTATTCACTTTTGCTAAATCTTCTTTGCCGAAATTTTTTGGTCAAAAAGTGGTATTTTTCAAAAAAAATCGATTTTCAAAATTTGAAATACCACATATATGAGGTCAAAGCGGTCGCCTAGGCGGTCCTGAAAAATCTAATCGAAAAAATTTTAAGTTGAGTGAGTCGCGAGGTAATAACCGGTCAAACTTGCAATAAGTGGCAAACATCAAAGGAAACGGAAAAACGAAATTTTGGAATTAAATGGTTAGTTTCTCAACCGATTTTTTTCGTCTTTGTGTCAATCGATGCGTCTCCGAACGGGAAAATTTTTCTGAAGGAATGAGCCGAATAGCTTGAACGGTCCGAAAAAAATTCCCGAAAAACCCATATTTTAAAATTTTCGAAAATTTTAAAAAATTTTAAATTTTATAAAAATGTTCATCTCTGCCGCAAGGATTCCGAAAATATATGGTTTATGGGGTTACGGCGTATATTGAGTTCACTGGAGGTCGGAAGGTTTTGTAGATACATTTTTGTGTCAGACTTTAGCGAAACTTATCTTAACGAGTACGGTACAGTCACTGGTTGCAAAAAGGATCTGATACCCTATTCTTTGGGCTTGCGACACAGCCATGCGGACACATGGCAGTGTTAGTCGGATACACGGCGTATTGAACTGGAGCTGTCGGATTCCGAGGAGGAGGAGGAGCTGAAGGCCTGACTGAAGTGGATGGCAGCCAAGGCACTGGTTGCTGGGTAGAAAACCGCTGCAGAAAAGGAAACGGTTCCGGAAGCTGATGCGGCTTGTCTTGGTGATACGACCAACTGTGCTGGTATTCTGCTGGTCCAATTGGTCTATGTGGGAAGACAGGGTTGACCATTGACAACTGAGCAACACAGCAGCTTGCTGCTGAATAGGTTGAATAGCTTGCGGATGAAAAGGTTGAATATCGTGTGGTTGAATACTTTGAACAGCTTGAACATAGCTAGGTGTCGCACCCTTATTCTCCGTTCTGCTGGCCATATGGTGACGCCATATGATCTGGCTGGGGCTCTGAAACAGGTTGTCGTGTAAAAACTGGAATTCCATCCGGTTGCCTGAGATTCGGTGTCGTCTGGACCAATCGTTGTTGCCGTGCAGGAGGTTGCCGGTAACGGGATTCAGTAAGTGTCTGCTAAGCGATTGTGGTGCCGTTGCTAAGTTTGTCTAAGTACAAGTTATCGATTTGTCTAAGCGTGGCTTGTTCTCTGCTGCCAAACCTTGCCATGGATTATCCAGCAATGGCTGGTCTGAGGAATCGAAGTTTCCATAACTGCCTTACGTGGTGGAGATCCTTCAGAAATCTGCCTAAAACCGTGGCTTTGCCGGGAACACATATTCACGGAACCCGAACTTGCAGACGGGCTAGGGCAGGGATTGGATTGGTTTCAACCCGACTTGTGTCAGTTTAGCTCTGGATGCAAAACGTTTGCATTTAGAGAGCAAAGGCACAAAATGTGACCAAAACTCAACCAGGGTTAAGGTCCCCGAATACGCATTCCCACGGTCCTCGTACAGTGACAGGTTAAATTTTCGATCCGGACTATTTTGAAAGGGGTTTACATCTAAGTCGTCGTCGAATCGTCGAATGACATGTATCCATATTCAAATTCGCCACACTTATTGTTGAGCCATGTCTCTAAAGCAGTGGTGGTAAATTTTTTCTGACGGTGTGGTGGGGCCTTCCAAAAGGTCGCGTCTGTACGGTTGGAAACGATGCTTATCTCTTTAAAGGATTCGTCGATTGCTCTCCCCAAGTTTTCCAAATCGGTTGCGCCCATTTGGATAATGACAGAGCGAAACAGAGAAAGATCCAATCCTCTTGCCATCTGTGGTAAAGCTGGCAGCTTGAACTAATGCCTACAAATCACCAACCCGCTTTCTATATCCGCCAAGTGGAGGCCAGAGTTGGCTTCGGTTAACAGCAAAATAGATGATAGCGCCGTTGTATCAAGACACGGGGTGGTGGCAAATTGACACAGGTCTAAGTTCTGCTCGTTAATCTTGTCTCGACGTTCATCAGTAATTTTCCGTAGTGGTCCTTGCCTTTCCAGTATTTCGGTAAGATAAACAAAGACGCCACATCGTCATGACCGGTTCCCAGGAGTAGGTCGTTCATGAAATTATGGGCCAAAGTCTTCGGCTGAGTTGACACCAGAGCTGACTTGAATTCTGCGTAGCCTTCGGTCTTGTACGAAACAAGTGCGGTAAGAACGTAGTCTCTAGCGTCAATCCAATCAGTAGGTGGCGGGATAAGGATATATTACGCTACTAGGGGAATAAGCACAGCCTAAGTTCAAGAGCTTTACTTCCAGACTAACTATGAATTACAACAAATCAAAAATTTAAAGTACATATGTTAGAATTTCCAAAAGATTAAATCGACATGTATATTACGCGAATAGGTTCTTGTGGCTAAGATAGATCGGAGGAAAACATCACAGTGATATACAAGACATTACAGCGATACTGATAGTATATTTATCATGCAAATTGAGTAACATGTAGCCACAAACTGAGTAATACAAAATAATGGGGTATGAAATAGAAAACCACAAAATAATAAAGGTATATATCTACAATCGAGCTACAAAACATTAATGATGTACAATTATTAAACAAAGCTTTCGTAAATATATTGTTGAATATGTAATATGAATATGTAATGTAATGAATATGTAATGTAATAATGTAATAGGATTGTTGAATAGAATAGTAAATTTTAAGATTTTGACATCCAAAATATGTTTAATGCTTAAGCTGCAGGTTCGGGTTCACATATAAAAGTTTTTAAAAGCGCATTTGTCGTTGAAATTTATTCAAGTTTGCTACAGTAACATCCTTCAGCAGAGAAACATTTCGAAACATTCGCAGCGTACAAATCTGTGTTTTAGAGAAATTAGCTTTTCGATGTTTACTTGGCATAATGGGCACTCATCACATGCCCCATTGGGCGCTGTTCCAGTATCAAGTGTTTGTCAATCGCTACAGGAAATACAACACTTCCGCTACAGAGCATATTCAAATTGTACACAGTTAACGGCTCGTAGCTTGTGGAGAACTGGACGAAACAACTCAAAATTTAAACTTGATAAACACGTCAAACGTGGCTAACTTATATGTAAAAATGACCGACATCCATCACCTTATAAATTTTCATGATGGATCCCCTGCTTTAACTTTGTATTCTAGAATATTCATCAATTCCTAAGAGTTTACGAAATAATAACAAAATACATTTTTGAGGCAAAAACCTGATCATTCTTTAAAATATCAAATATCACATATTTCGGCAACATCAACAGTGCAAGGCAGTGGGTCAAGTATTGTCCACATTGGTACCACTATACAACATGTTATGCCCAACGATGTTCTCTCTGCAGCACATCTTTCTATGTACAGAAAGGAGACTGTAATCTTTTCTTTTTTATTTTTCTTCCTTTTCCTTTTTCGTTTCTTTTTTATTCTTTTTCTTTTTGTTCCCACCCGCCCCCCGATAACCGTGCACCCACCCAGACCTGGGGTTTCCGCCCCCCCAGACTTACCCCCCAGCAATTTATGTCTAGGAAAAGGCCAGCAACATGTGCACGATATTGTGCAGCAACATTATATTTTGCAACACAGTTGACGCGTAACATCAGTAAATTTGAACTTGGCCAACAGTCGGGCATTGGTCAGCCAACGGCCAACGGCCAGCCAGCTGGCTGATGATTGCTGGCCGTTGGGCGGCTAAAGGCCATTGGCCTGCCATCCGCCAGCGTACAACGGCCAGTTAATTGGTCGTTGTGTAAGGGAAGCAGGCATAGGAAAGATTGATAAACCTGCAATGGGAGTTCAACTGATGGTCCCGTTGTAGTGGTTAGCATGTCTGCTCCGGAGTTAGAAGGGCCGTGGTTCGGTCCCCGGCGCTTTCTATCAGGGCTGGTGGACCAGGAAGAAACCAAGGACAAGCCCGAACGGGAGGCGTCGGGCACCCTCGTACCCACGAAACCAGGATCAAGAAGAGAGAAGGGAAGAGGCAGGTTCAGCTTTTCACTCACCATTGAAAGTAAAGAATTGGTCCCGCCGGGGATCGAACCACGGCCCTTCTGACTCCGGAACAGACATGCTAACCACTACACCACGGGACCATCAGCTGAACTCCCACTGCAGGTTTATCAATCTTTCCTATGCCTGCTTTCCTTACATCTCCCCCGGGTTTCTTTAAGACGCGTCCCGCGGCTTACTCAACTCGGTATCGAACCGAGAGCGCATCCAGCGCAGGGCATTCTGAGCCCAAGGGATCCGTGCTCCCCCGACACACGTTTCAGACCCCTTTAGATCCAACCAACCAGAAGCAACTACTGGGGGACCGGTGACAGGAGTCCAATCCGGGTCCTGAGGCAGCCTCGCCACATGTAGCGCTTCTACCAGGGCTGGTGGACCAAGAAGAAACCAAGGACAAGCCCGAACAGGAGGCGTCGGGCACCCTCGTACCCACGAAACCAGGACCTAGAAGAGAGAAGGGAAGAGGGAGGTTCAGCTTTTCACTCACCATTGAAAGTAAAGAATTGGTCCCGCCGGAGATCGAACCACGGCCCTTCTGCTCTAGAGTCAGACATGCTAACCAGTACACCACGGGACCGTCAGCTGAACTCCCATTGCAGGCTTATCAATCTTTCCTATGCCTGCTTCCCTTACAGTTGGCCGGCCAATGGTCAATGACTTACCAATTCAACTGGCTGAGATTTTCTCAGCCAGCGGCCAATGGCTTGGTCGGCCGTTGGCCGCACCTGCCAACGCACAACACTATATAATAGTACTACGCCGATTTGTGCAATTCAATTGTACGCATACAGTTATAGGATGTTTCGACGTATGCAGTAATTACATCATGGTTAAATGAAAAATATTTGGTAGCTATAATTTCACAGTGCATTTATATACAAATTGAGTTCAGTTTAGCTGGATTTCGCCTCCTATTTCATTTGAGTGGTTCGTCATAGCTCACTAGTAGAGACTGCTAAAAGCCACCAGCCGGAACGATCCTATCTATGTTCTTCCTGTAGGTTTAACTTTGTTTATTGTTACCGATTGAATTATAAAGCTAGATTTGATGTCAGTACTAAATGTTAGGTAAATAAAAGGATTAATTGCGCTATTTAGGACCGCAAATAATCCTACTGTAATCTCACCCGATTCAACCGTGATGAGCCCTCGGTCACTCAGCCACCAGGTAACCCAAAAAGACATAATATAAGAAACATAAACTAAACAAATTATTCCAAACTGAATAGTTAATTTGCTTTCCTTTTGCATCGCAGCCGACGTTTCCAGAGAGCGCAGCCGAATCAAGATTATGGTGTACAAAATGACTACCACAAAAGTCATCCCTATCGTGAGTATTTGCATGTACATAAATCCAAACGCTGTCGCTGCAGTATTCTTGTTGTCGCACATCCAACGATATGTCAAACCGTTTGGTGCATGCAGTTTACAACCAGGAAAAACCATAAGTGCAGTGCCGAAAACAGATAACACTGCGCATACAATAACGATAAGCATAACATGCTTATTGTTAAAATACACTGAATACTTTTGCAATAAGAATACTGCAATAAGCCTGTTAATACAAATGCCTACTGTTAGCTCAAGTATGTTCCAACAACAAATGTTGGTGACAATACCAGCTCCGTAAATGTACAGCTCAGAGACGTTACTTCCAAGCACTGCTTCCACATCAACAAAGACTAATTGTTGAAGCAAATACACACAGTCATAGAGTCCAAGTGCCAACACTAGCGTATAAAAGGGATTGGAGAATTGGCTGTGTCTGTACTTCCAAATGCAGTAGCACACCTTTAAATATACTGTCATGCTGATAATTGATATAATTGATGCAACCACATTGTATCCCACAGCGTAAACGCTGCGCTGGTTTTCTGTCAAATTACTCATTCTAGTTCGCGGAAATGAATCCAATGAGGCGTTGAAAACAAACAAGTTATACCAGACTAGAATCAGTGTTTTGTATTTTCTAATCTTTTATCTGGTCATATACGTAACTAGGAGTTTGATTGGTATATAATTCCCAAAATGACTATAATGTCCATAATGACTTGATAGATAATATATAAAGGAAGCAAGTAAGCACAATCTCAAAATTATGACTGATCCATCGCTATTTTTGAAAGTTGTTTAGCACTACTGATGAGCTTGTTTCTCAGATTCGAAGTCTAGCAGGGCACAAGCAAAAAATATTTGCAGCGCCATTAGCTTCGGTTCATTAGTTTCAGGGAATACTTTGCATAACAGATTCCAATTAAATTCCCACACGCCAATTATTCACTGATATTTACAGCGGCTAATTAGCCAGGTTAATTACCAGATTACACTATTTTCTTACGCATTTGGGACACTGGAACTGAAAACACTGGAAGTGATGATAAGTATACTTTGTAGCATGGCTATTCGTGCACTCAGTTATTCGTACTCACAACGTGCGGGAAACTTCACGTGTGCGGCACGAGTGACGTCCACGAGAGTTTCCAATGCGATGCGAAGGTTAATGTATCTTTCAAATTAACTTTGGCACACCATGTAATGAATCTACGTAAAATTTACTGAATTTTCTGATGCAGGCTCTTAGAGAAAATTCAATGGAACTAGCGTTAACGTAAAGATTTGCTTAAAAAATGTTCAGCTAAAATAATTCTACGTAAATATGCTCTTACCAACACAATTTGCGGAAAATTCTGCGTATATTCTATTTTCTACGTAAACTCACTTTGGTTTTACGTAGAGTTTTAAATTCACGTTAAACTTGACGTAAATATTCGAAATTATACGTGTACTTAATTGAATCAACTGAACGTTTTAAAATTTCCTTAAATTAACGGAGACTTTATCCACAAAATTTGTTTCATGGAAGGCGGGTGTTGAAGGGACTGACATGTTGATATGCTGCAAAGAAATGAAGTGCCTATTTGACACAAACAGATGTCATTACTACTTATTTTTACCTTGTGACATTATGTCCATACATACCTGTGTCTATGTGTGTAGTAACTGCGAATAAACAGAAACCCATGTATATTTATGTCTGGCAGTGCCGTTTGAGACAGTGAATATACGATTGGGTGCCGTTAGAGCCAATCTATTGTTTGGCTGACAGTTTACCTTTAAGAGGCGGCTCTTTTGTATTCAGTTTCTATTCTGTTTAACACTACCGTAATCTTTAGATTTTCCTAAGTTTAATAACAAGAGCTCCATATTCAGTTTTCATAAGCAGACCAAATTAAAATAGTTCACAGATAAATAGATTTACTTATTGTAAACGTGTCAAATAAAATAATTAAAATTTAACCTTATGTTTTGACCAGACATTAACTGAAAATTTCTAGTATAATTAATGTTTGAGCAGTTTCCCTTGAATTTGCGCTTGGATGTTTACTTCAAGTTTTAATTTAAATTAAAACTTATCCTAAATACTAAATTAAATTAAATCAGAATTCCAGTCAATACCAATTTACATTTCGTATTTGAAGTATAACAGCAACTACATACTGTAACTATGTATACATTTTAGTAAAGTTAACTTATAAGTCCTCTAATTTTGAGGTAAACATTTAAATCATTCCAAATTTATTAGAAACCCAAAACGCCATCCTATGTCCTAAATTGTACAAAACCTGTTTGCACATTGAATTTTTGTCAAAAATTTGGTAATTTCTATCAATTTGTTTGTAATATAAACGGATATCCGCAAAAAATCCGAAAATTATAAATTTTTGACAAAACTATTTTAAAATATTTTTAATATATTTCTCTAAATATGTTTTTGAATCCACGATGACGGCTTAATTAATAGTAAAATGATTAAAATTCTTGTACAATTTGAAGTTGTACAAAATTAGAAACTGTACATAACATATGCATTAGTGAAATTATGTTTCACTTGTGAACTTTAAACTATCTTTAAACCAATGCACTCTCCCTCTTTATTTACTTACTCTCACTCACTCTCAATCCCTTTTGTCTAATTTTAGTGGGGTCATAAATCTAGTTTAACAATAGATTGGCTCTAACGGCCCTCTACCGAATATACATTCTGACAGGTGACCTTTCATTATGACACCTTTTTATCTTTCGCCAGCCTAAACTGAAACTAAACTACCGTAATTTTTATGTTAAATTCCTGGCGATACTAAAGGGAGACACACACACCTGTGCGTAACATTCGCAAAACTAAACCGTTTTAGTTAAAATTTCGTATGGGTGCATTTGAATACATTTCTGACCGATCTGCAGCAAAATTTATAAATTTTAAAAATCTTAAATTTTAAGTTTTCTAAAAGGAACCAAAACATGTTTTGCCTCCAATTCTGTTAAAAAGTTGCATACAGGTGTTTTCTGGGCTGCTGAGCATGGCTAACAAATTTCCTGGAATGTCGAGCAGAGCCGACCATATTTTCTGGGAAGTCGAGCCGAGCGGAACAATTTCCATGTCCAGTCGAGCCGAGCCGACCATATTTTTTAAAGTCGAGCCGAGCATGACAGTTTCCATGTCCAGTCGAGCTGAGCCGACCATATTTTCTGGGAAGTCGAGCCGAACATGACATTTTCCATGTCCAGTCGAGCCGAGCCGACCATATTTTCTGGAAAGTCGACCGAGGCTGATCAATTTCCATGTTCAGTCGAGCCGAGCTGACCATATTTTCTGGGAAGTCGAGCCGAGCATGACAGTTTCCATTTCCAGTAAAGCCGAGCCGACCATATTTTCTGGGAAGTCGAGCCGAGCATGACAGTTTCCATGTCCAGTAAAGCCGAGCCGACCATATTTTCTGGGAAGTCGAGCCGAGCATTACAGTTTCCCAGAAAGCCCCCATGTGCAACTTTTTTACAAAATCGGAGACAAAAATGTTTTGGTTCCCCTTGGAAAACTTTAAATTTTCAAATTTGTAAAATTATATATCCTTTGTACTGACGCAACGTACCACTCTACAACAAACAAGGAATAGATAGTAAATGTGAAAATATGTCTGTCAAGGCTAAAAGTGCGTACTCCAAATAGTGCGAGACAAGTGCACTACGCTCTTTTATTGTTGACACATTCCCCAAATTTCTCTGTCATCGTTTTCTATTTCTGTTGCAATAACAACTATAATTGTTAACGTAAAATGTTTTGGAGAAGTTCTTTATTCTCAGTTTTCACGTAAAATAAACATGTTGTAACCTTGTGTAATAATAATTCTGCGTAAAATTTTTCCAATATACGTAAAATCAAAGGTTGCAGTAGGTTTTTGAGTAAAGAACGCTTCAAATCTAAAGTTTCCGTAAAATCCGTCGTCGTTCACAATATATACGTAAAACTTCATCTACGTTACGTGAAAAGTTAGTTTGGCAAAAATTTCTACTTAAAGTTTACGCAAACGTTGATTAGATTAAATTCGGCTAAACAATTTTCTCAGAAAAATCAGTAAATTTTACGTAGATTCATTACATGGTGTGCCAAAGTTAATTTGAAAGATACATAATATCTGGGTGCACGGATTACCAGGTTACAAAGTAGTTGTATAACGAAGCAAACCAAAAATGTCTCGTGATTATCGTTCGAGCGCTCGACCAAACTAATCTCTCGAAAATATTTGAAAACAGTGTAATTTAATCCCCTATTGTAGGCTAAAATTAAAACCCAAAAATCACGCAAAAATCAGGAAGGATTATGTCATTGCAACTACACAAACCAGGCCATCTATGCGTAGAATGAGAGAAACGTCCTGCATTTAACTAGGAATAGCTGAAGGCAAAGACAATACATGATTCAGAATAAAATCTGTGACAGAAGCAAAATGGACAGATTCGCAGACGTGGACAACGAACAACTGTCGCAAACGGTAAAAAAAGCCAAGGTGCCAAATATGCAGAAGAATACCACTGGGTTGTGAAGTGTTTCCAACAGTTCTCGGAATAGTGGACTAAAACACGGAACATCAGTCCCCAGCATCACAAAATCGAAGAAGCAGACATGTGGTTCACCAGATTGTCTTACAGCGCTAGACAAGTCGGAGGTAAAATACAAACTACAGTTGACTGGTAGCAACCAACAAGAGTAAGTGAACTCCTTTCATTCCTGGGGTTTACATCCTATCACTTGCAGTACATCAAGAATTTTGCAGCCATTGATCAGGCACTATCTACCGATAAGCAGTTGAATTCACCAGTGCAATGAGGAAGCATCCATTCTTAGGCACTGCACCAATTTCACCAGCGTAAGCAACTTTCAGGGAGACCATTTCTAGCTTTTACAGCGAACTGAGATTCCTTGTGGTCAAGTGTGATTTTGGGAGAGCCAGGAATGCATGGTTCGAGATCAACTGTGGAAGGTGTCTTCAACTACCGAACTAACAGAGCGCCTTCTCACGGAAAAAGATCTTACTGTCGGCAGAACAATGCAGGTTTCACTGCAAATAGAGTAAGCTTTGTCGGAGGCCACAGCATTGTCGCAGGAACGTCGGTTGCTGTGAATCTAGAGCGCCAAGAGACTTCGACCAACACTTCAAGACGACGCCAGACGACCCATGACCGTCTTGCTTCTTCGTCAGCGGAATCAGCGTCAACTGAAGAATCTCATGGTTTGGAAGATGATATTCATCTACCGCGAAGTCGAATATGTCCTGCCAATCCGAAAAATGTCATAACTGTGGGAAGATTGGCCACTACACAGGAACGGAAGAAGCATAGCCGCATCAATACCGTCCAGTTGGAACAAGAACTTGGAGAAGACGAAGAAATTACCATAGTATCTGCTAATTTTTTGACATTTTTACTGTTTTCTGATTTGACAGGGCTTGTTGACATGT